>APFE030874116.1:7875-28978 GCA_000404065.3 Pinus taeda
GATAAGTTACGAGTACTGCGACAGGCACCATCAGCGAAACCAATATAAGGCGTATTAGACATCTGCACAAGAAGCGAAAGACACAATAAGCGACAATCAAGTTTATAAAAATTCTGACACACATACACAACACACTTGCTAGAGTACATGTATATACAAAATGAAGCGTACTAGCATCACGCATAGTACTTTTTCAAATACAGCCCATTTCGAGGTTGTGCGAGAGGATTTCCTTCATAATCAATTAGCTCATAGGTCCCTTTTTCAAAAACTTTCTTGACAATATAAGGGCCTAGCCACATGGATTCGAGCTTTCCTGGTCCTAGCTTATCGTTTGCCTGATCATATAGCAGAACTAAGTCTCCCTCGTTAAAAGAATGTGGATGTACAGTCTGGTCAAAGCGAGATTTGACTCGCTTCTTCTGCGTTTCAATGGCCAAATTAGCTAGGCGACGAGTCTCATCTAAACGCTCCAAATAAAGGAGACGTTCTTCTAATGGGGTAGTGTTAGGAAGTAGCTTGACGGCTAATTTTAATGAAGGTATTTCACACTCAATTGGAAGGGTAGCCTCTAGTCCATAGACTAGTTGAAATGGAGTGAAACCAGTGGCATCCTTCACGGAAGTTCGGTAAGCCCACAAAGCAGGGAACAACATCAAATGCCAGTTAGACTTGTGCATGCCAATGGTACGTTGAAGCATTGTAACCAAAATCTTGTTGATCGCTTCAACTTGGCCATTGGACTGAGGGTAGTACGGAGTAGAACTATCGTGCTTTAAGCCTAGCTGGGTTGTCAGTTCTGTCATCATATGATTTCGGAAATTTTTTCCGTGATCAGTGACGATGGCTTGAGGGACGCCGAATTGCGAAATAACATGGTTAAATAAAAATTGCGCCGCTGTGTGATCGTCTTCATTCAGTGTAGGCATCGCCTCGGCCCATTTAGTAAAATAATCGACGACAACGATGATAAACCCATGCACCCCAGCCGAGCGAGGGTTATAAGTGACATAATCAATGCCCCATTTGGCAAAAGGGTTGACAGTAACAACAGGGTGCAAAGGAGCGGGGGGTGCTCGCATCTTCCGCTGGAAAATTTGGCACTCGTGACAGGAACCGACTGCAAGAATGCAATCCTTGAAGATGGAAGGCCAAAAATAGCCAGCACGGAGAATTTTTTGAGCGGTTGCATATCTGGACATGTGACCGCCACAAGCACCTTAGTGGCAGTAATTCAAGACTGTCTTAGCCTCCTCATGAGTAAGACAATGACGGAGAACAGAGTCGGCGCCGAGGCGATATAAGGTATCCCCAATGATACGATATGGTTGAGATTGATGAAGAATCCTTCGCCGAGCGTCTTTGGAAGTGCCCGGGCGAAAGGAGGACGTTTGCAAATATATGAGAATGTCACCGTACCAAGGGTCGAGGGTGCTGATGAGAAGCAAGGTCTCATCCGGAATGTGATCTTCGGTGTGAGATGGCGGAAAAGAAGATGGCAAAGAGCAAATTAACTTAGCAAAAACCAGCAATTTCTTGGACTTGGCGGTAGCGAACTCTAAGTCAAACTCTTGGAGGATGATAATCCACTTTGAGTACTTGCCCCCCAGCAACTGGCGTGACAAGATATACGTCATGGGGTTGCAATCGGAAATCACTGTAGTAATGCGCAGCAGAATATAATGACGGAAATGTTGGACAGCGCAAACGGCGGCTAACGACAACTTCTCGATATGTGCATATCGAGTTTCCATATCTAAGAGGTTTCTACTGAGATAATAAATGACATGCTCAGTGTCATCATCGTCAGTTTGAACAAGAACCATGCTGATAGTGGTGTCGGCGGCAGCTAAATATAGGATGTAGTCATGATGATAGTTTGGAGGGTGAAGCAATGGAGCAAAAACAAGGAGACCATTGAGACGCTCAAAAGATTCTTGAGCCACAGTATCCCAATGAAAAGGGACATCCTTTTTAAGCAATCGTGTAAAACCTTTAGCTACCTCGGCGTAGTTCGGAACGAAACGACGTAAAAAATTCGCTTTTCCTTGCAAGCTTTGCAATTGTTGTAAGGTAGTAGGGGGAGGGAGATTCACTATGGCATCGACTTTGAGGGGATCCAGGCGGATGCCCTCGTGGGAGACGACAAATCCTAGAATTCGACCCGATTCTACGCAGAAGACACACTTGTGAGGATTAAGCCTGATTCGGTAGTGTCGACAACGAAGAAATATCTCGCGAAGATGAGTAGGGTGGTCCTGACGCTTGGCTGAATGAGCTGGAAGATCATCCAGGTATAGCTGTACAATGTGTCGTATGTCATGAAAAGCGTAGGACATTGCGCGTTGGAAGGTAGCGCCGTCATTTTTGAGACCGAAAGGGAGCTTCTTATAGGCAAAAGTACCCCATGGACAGATGAAAGCAGTCTTGTGTTGATCAGCAGGAGTAATATTGATCTGGTTGTAACCAGAAAAACCGTCCATAAAAGAATACATCTCGCTTCCCGCACACTCGTCAATAATATGATCAATGAATGGTGTGGGGAAATTATCTTTAGGACAGGCCCGATTAATATCACAATAATCAACACAAACGCGGATAGTTCCTTGTTTTTTAGTTACAAGTACGATATTAGAAACCCAATCTGTGAGCGGGATAGGATAAATAAAACCGGCTTTAAGAAGCTTTTCTACTTCGGCCTTGATCGCTGCAGCCTTTCGGGGGTGTACTTGACGTAAACGTTGACGAACATGCTTAGCACCTGGGTACATGATGATTTCATGCACCACTATGCTAGGATCAATGCCAGGCATTTCTTCATAGGAACAAGCAAAAACATCACGAAATTCGCAAAAAAGGTTCGAATAAAGTTGAATCTCCTCTGGAGTACAAGTGACTCCAAGATGAATGTGTTCGACAATCCCGGGTTTGATAGAGATGTCGATGGGATGGGTTTGCGTAATGTTTGCCATATTACCTTCAGAAGAGGTTTGGTAAACTTGAACAGGTGACTGAAGGAATCGGAATGGGAAACAAGGAGCAAACCGTTGAATAGGAGTTGGCAAATCCTGAGGGACAGAGAGCAACGAGGAACGATGGTGGGTATCGTGCCAAGCAGGTTCCTCGAGAGACATAGTCTCTATAATAGCTTCGTCGAAAGAAAATATTTATTTTAAAGGATCCGAAGAAGTTTGATCTACAAGCCCTAAGGATGGAGCGAACGTGTGGAAAACCTTGCTTGAGAGAGCAAGTTCAGAAGAAGGAGCTGATGCAGCTACGATTTCAACATAGTTGAGTTCGGTTGGACTCAACGGCATCTGGTCGCCCCAAGAATCTACTTGGTCGATGGGAGGAATGATCCATGGATCAAGACAAGTAGAAATCATATTGACGGAAGCGACATTCGGAGGCGGGGCTGGAAAAACACCCATAAGGGCGGGATCTTTAAAAAGCCCGTGACCTAGACTCTCAAATGATTTGGAGGTATGTTCCACAAAATGGATAGTTCCTTCCGAAGAGGAAGCGAAGAAATTCAGCTGGTCGACCATAATAATCTTCCCTTGGTGAGGGAAACGAATGATACGAAAGTAAGATGAAGCAACAGCTTGCATTGCATAAATCCAGCTGCGTCCGAGAAGGAGGTTGTAGGTTAAAGTAGCATCAACGACTTCAACTTCCATCTCGACCGTTTTCCCTTCCAAAGAAATGGGTAAACGTGGGACGATACCATAAGGACGGGATGCTCTTCCATCAAAATCTTCCAAGGTTATGGGAGACTGACTCAACGTTGGAGAACCAATAGCTTTCCAACAGGCAACAGACATGATGCAAGTTGAAGCACCTTCATCGATGACTGTGCGATGGATAGTTTTCTTATCAATAACGACCTGTATAAGGAAGGCAATTTGGGGAGGCAGTCTCTGTGTATGGTGGTCTAAGTCAAACGTAATTAAATCCGAGTCAGCTGGGTCTATGCCGCCGATAGCGGATAGAAAGGACTTCCTCTGAGAGGGGCAACTCTGGAGAAATTCTAAAGCGGACATAGCCGATGGAGTCTGGGCTAAATCCTCAACAATATTGTAGTGCTGAGCAGCACGGGCATTTGGGTTGTAAGAAGATTTCCGGAGCACTCCTTTTGGAGGGGGTCAAAGAGGCGTTTCAGTACTAGGTCTCTCGATGTGGAGAGGGCTTGAACTGAACGGAGGAGCACTGGGGGGAACCTCAGGCTCCTTCCCGGCAGATGGATAATATTTTTTTCGAGTACTGATATTAACAGGTATGGTTCCCGCCATGAACACTTGGGAACCGAAGGAAGAGGGAGGTTGAGAGGGGTCAGCGACCATTTGAGTTTGCTGTGAAGGAAAGGGTTCTTTAAGCACCGCAGGGACCCCGTGAGCGCCTTTCAACAAACGACTAACTTCAGACCGCCGAGGGCAGTCTTTGGTATAGTGATCCTCATCACAAATAAGACAAGGATACTTGGGTTTGCGTTTGGCACTCTCCTCAGATTGAGGTTTAGGTGGTTCCTGTTTAGGTTGTTCTGGCTTATTTTTCGCTTTCTCTTTCTTCTTTTCTTTCGAGGTTTTGTCTGTCTTGGTGGACTGAATGGCATTAACCTCGGAAGTAGGTTTAGAAGTAGGTATAACCTGAGAAGTGTTTTCAATTGGAGCATTTGATTTCTGCTTCCCAGGATTCACGGAATTTTTCTTAGAGGATGAACCAACAGACCCAATAATTCCGTCAACAGTAGGTGTTGGCGGGGCTTTGGATGTTCCTGGTCTAGGGGCATCAGGCAAATAATCATACAATGTACCTGACTGAGAATAAACCGAGTCGAGGTACTGAGCACGCGCGATAGCTTGGTCTTCAGTAACACACGCTCCTATAGCAATGTCCCGAGCTATTGGAGGGACGAACGAAGTCGTGAACCAATCCGTAAGAAGCTGGTCAAGAATCCAAAATTTAATCATACGTCTACGCCGTCTCCATTCATGGATGTGATCAGAGATGTGCGTAGCAGTTGTTTGTCCTCAGGATGTGAGGAGGTGTGTGCCCGTTTCATAACGAATGGGCAACTGAAAATGAGTAAGGAATGCCATATCCAACGAGTAGAAATCCTGAAAGGATCCGCGATTGAGCTCAATATACCACTTAGCAGCAGAGCCAGTGAGAGTCCTTTAAAAAAGGCGAAGCCGAATTGAATCATCAAGCCATGAATTGGATGAACACCATAGATGATAGGTCATGACATGAGCTTGTGGATCTTCATTAGCTTTACCATCGAATTTTGGACAGTCACCAGGAATTTTGGTGGGAACCGGAGGCCAATAAGGATTATGAAGAATAGGATCATTAGTCAGTTTGGACACATCCGGTAATTCTAAAGTCACTAAGAATGGTAACTGAGGATTAAAAGACATCTGGGGTTGCTGGTAGGATGGAGCACCCGGGTTCCAACCAGGCGGTGGTTGCCTCCATGGGCTTTGCCCTGACGGATTTGGCCCCATGGTGTGCTGGCCGTAGGGATTTGTGTTTTTCCCCCTAGCGTATGGATTACCAAATGATGCTGCAGAAGTAGCATATGGTTGTTGATAATTCTGGTACGGAGCAAACAAAGGTTGCCCTTGAGGTTGTTGATAACCGTAGTGTGGTGGGACCCCAGAGTTTGAGACCCAGGCTGAGTTTGATAAAACGTTTGAGATTGAACTCCAGCCTACATCTGAGAACCAGATGGATTTTGGGATCCTACTTGGGTCCAAGTGCCGGGTTGAGCAGCGTCAGTAGACAGATAACCTTGGGCTATCTGAGCTGAAGGATAACCTTGCTGGTATTGAGGTTGAGCTACCTGCTGATATTGAGGTTGACCTACCTACTGATACTGAGGTTGACCTACCTACTGATACTGAGTTTGCTGTTGTGCAGCAGAGGGTTGCCCTATCATACCAGATGGCTGTGTTTTAGGGTGACCAGTTTGTCCAGAAGATTGAGTATACTGGACAGTTGGTTGACCAATTGTTTGGGTAGCTTGGCCAGAAAGTTGGGTATACTGGACGTTAGGTTGATTTGGGTTAACAAATGATTGACCGGTTTGTCCAGTATGAGAACCTTGCTAGATACCAGGCTGCGCTTGCTGAGTGGAAGGTTGGCCTGGATTACCAGTAGGTTGTGTATGAGGAGTGAAAAAAGGACCACTAGAAGAAAAAGGATTTCCTTGGAAGGATTGTCCTTGTAGGTTTTTCTGATGTGGTTGTTCGGGTTGCGCATATGACGCTTGACCACCGTGATAAGAGGTGGAACCCCAATCTATGGACAGCGGAACTGAAATCTCTCTGACTGACAGCTAACCTGTCCTAGTCCCAGAAGGTGGTAGATACTGATCATATTGCCCTCCAAGTGAGACATTCGATGTAGGATCAAAGCCTGCAAATAAAGAGGATGAAGGTCGGCTAAAAATAGGGGTCGAAGAAGCCACAGATATTGTTGGAGGGGTCGTCATTGAGGTAACACCTGTACCGTGGGGTGGTGGAGTCGAAGGCTCCGTATTGGAAAAAATGGGTGGTGACCAAATAGAAGTCAGAAAAGGAGATGATATAAAATCACGCAATGCTCTATAACCAAGAGGTAGTCCCCCGGTAGTAGCAGTTCTACTAACATGTGTAGATTCCATTGTGCTGGGAATCTCGTCCCCTGGCACGCCGGATTCGTCAGTCGTAGTATGGGATGGGTTTTCCTTATCAGAAGGAAATGGTTTTCGAGGAGAAGTGTATTCCCAAAAAGGGATACCGTTTTGAGAAGGTTCCCAAATAGGGTTCATATAAAACTGGTAATCCTCGTCACCTAGAGCATGAGAGTTAAGCGGTTGTATACTTGGAACAATAGGAAGAATTTGACTCACAACCGGGATCTCAGAAGATGAGATTGGTAATTCTGCCAGGATGAAACTTCACAAAATCCTAGGGAATCGAACAAAACCAGACCCTACTCAGACTAACGCAAACAAAAGTTAACCGGGTTATATGTGATCGTGGCCAAATAAATTTTAAGACACTTAACTTGACCTTTTCATTTTTTAAGAGTCGAGAAAAGGACGAAAATATGACTCTAGTCTTCTTCGAATATTTAATGAGCATGAAGTGACAAGATGCTCACTTACACCTTTTCTTTTAGGGAGTCCGAAAAGGATCAAAAGTGACTACTCTGGAGAACTAGGTAAGAGGTTTGCCAAACAATCTGTAAAACTGCTTATACACCTTGGCAATCAGATGAAAACCAAGGACTTCCCGTACTGTAGTCAATCTTCCCGAATGCTGTGTTTAGTGCATTACGGTTTGTAAGGCGGCAGACTCGGCTTCCTATGGATAAAAGGTTGCAAGCCTATAGGGGTCTCCAAATATATACGCGACGGTACGTGGGAGCACAATCCGTACTGGCACCTATCGTTTCACCGTGGAGGAATCACCCAACCACTCAACAGTAAGCTACCAGGTTTAAAGACGCCGGAACACGTCTCTAACCTAGACCTCTAGAATATGTGCGTTATGTTCCAATGCGTTGTTAGGTTCATTCAGTTTATTTTACGGTTTATCTTTAATTATTTTTCAGTTTTTGGTCCTACCGTATGTGATCTCTTGAAACTTCCTAAATGCAAACTATATGCGAAAATTGTATCATTTCATTGAATGAACTCTATCTACAGGAGAGTTGAGATCTTTATACAAACAAAACGATCACAAAGATCCTAATGCGGCTAATAACAAGAAATGAAAATCTTTTTTTTTTTTTTTTAAAGCAACAATTAACAAGAAATGCTAATTAATAAAAAGCAAAAGATCTTTTGTTTTGTCCTTTTCTTTTAGAATAGCATGATGCACTCAACAGATCTCAAGAGATATTCACAAGTATAAATAAACACAATTCACCCAAAGGAATCTAGAACCAATTCTGAAACGTCAAAATGACCTATCAAAGCAAGGAAAACACAAAGACTTTCAATGAACCATGTGATCTAAGTTCAAATGAAGTCAAGCAAAAAATAAACAAGCTAGAAGTGAATTACTTGCAGCATAGAATGCCAAACTTGTACAACTACCAGATGAGTGCGGAAAACAACCAAGAAAATGACTGGATCATCAAACCATAATTTCCCATAGAAGGCTCGACATGCAAAGCCACTAGGGCTAAAATATAAAATCGATAGAAATAAGCAAACAACTGAAGGATAAAAAGAATAACCAGTCACATAAAGGTCCAACAAACTTCCAGAATCTGTAAAAGATGTAACAAGATACAAAATCCAAGCTCAGAAGGCTGACAAACAAGCTAACTGAAAAAGTTAACAAGTCTGGTGCGACTGTCAGACTGCAACTCGCGCTATAAAGGGATTGGCGCGGGTTGTCAGTTAGCAACAGGCGCCAACTTGCGCGACTGTCAGAAGAAAAACCGCGCTAATGAAGTTTTCCAAGTAAAAAAAACAAAACAGGTAGGCCAAAGCTTGGTTTATAGTATCTATAAAGGCCAGCAAGCAAGAAACAGTAAGAAATTCAATCCAGAAAGCTATCCAAGCCAGCAAATAAGAGAAAAACTAACATGCAAGACAAAGTCGAAATTGTTCCGTCCGTAAACCAAACCGGAGATTGACTGAAGTGGCTTTGATCTACTTCACTACTGCAAAGCAATAGTGTTTCGAAGGCTACCTGGCCGTACTTCAGGCTCCGTCTAAAGTTTACAAATCAAACAACAAAATCGAACAACAAGCTTCTTCCCAGTGGAGTCGCCAAATTGTTGAACTGGTATATCCCCTATGCGGACAGAGGCGATCCCACTAGCCCAACACGGGTCTAGCAACAATCACACAACACTAACACGCAGGTTCCTAATTTCAAATCAAAGATCGATGATGATGGCCTACCTGGATTCCAACGCTAATACTTGTAGAAGAATCGTTGCTCCCATTCCTTTTGCTCCGGCTGGTCACAATCCTCACGATCCTCGTGAACGAACACCTGCACATGCAAAGAACGACACAAATACAAACATAAAATCCAATAGATGCAACTATATATCAGTCAGAAAAGATATAACTCAATCATCATTATAAAGACACATGAGTGGAACCATAATTATAGTCATCTATTAATGAGTAAAAACAGAGAAAGATACAACCAAGGTTCTGACGTTGAACCTATTCTCTGACTAGGCAAGCAGCTACATACGACTTGCAAAAGACCTTCTCTCTCTCAGGATTCCGGCAGCATAACCTCCCTATGCTTCACAATTCTTACTATCACTCTAGCATTACTTTAGCACTCTCAAAGACTCTAGCAAAAACTAGCTTGTTTAATGCATGAGGACAGTCATTTATAGATGGAGAAGGGAGGAAGATACAATGTACCAGGACGCCCATTGTGGATTGGCATTATCCCTGAAAAGCCACTGAGGATAGTTGTCATTAGTTGTCATGATGACTCTCGACCTCTATCCTGTGGATTTTTCCCTCAAAGAACTTCATGATAAGAGAGGAAAAAACATATGGGTGCGCGTTGGCCAAAAATCATTACCAAATTTAGGTGGCACGGGTGTTGCTCTAAGACAGAGCGCCAATGAGCGCGCCCCCTTTTGAGGATCTGAGTCATTGGTGCGGGTAAGACACTGTGTACCTGTGACAATGGAAAAAGGGCACTTTTTAGGGATAATTTGCGAAAGGTGTCTTCAGGGAACATGAAGTACATACTCAGGGGAACATAATGCAAGTGTTTTTAGGTTATGTCACTGGTCACAGGTCCTGAAATGTGTCCTCCAATGTACGAAAACAAGGGTAACAGGGACGGTGACCAACGGTGACAAATTACTGTGTGACATTGCCCCATGGTATTGCATGTATGAATCCTATATAAAGGATAGAGACTCCTGGCGAGGAGCATCGTGTCTTATTTTGTAATTGAGTTGTGCTTTATTGGAGAGTGCCCTGTCGAAGAGGCAAGTGAACATTGCTTTCTGAATAATAAAATACTTGATGTTATTTCTCATTGTTCTATGTTCTAGGTATATTGCTTCGCATATTTGGTATTTTGGTATCATCTTGCAGGTTAAGAGCATAACAAGTGGTATCAGAGTGCTTTCCAGGGCCGGTGGGATCTCCAAGTTTTAGCAAATATTTTTTGGCTCGAGACGTGTTCCGGTGTCTTTAAACCACGGGATCTATCGTTGAGCGCACAAACCTGCGAATTTGGGGAGTCATCCATGCAGGAAATATAAGAGGTGGTCACGCTTTTTGGACTCCCTTGTAACCCCTGTGGGTACCCCTTCGAGTAGTAGTGCATTAGATAGAACCGTGCATGGACTATCTTCCAAGTATCCTCTGGGTATATCGAAAGCCCCCTAGCTCCCTTGAAACCTTGCCATAGATAAACCGCCGGCTGTCTTGCTGCTATAGTACACTGAGAATAGCACTCAGAGAGATTACTCACCCGTACGATAGGGTAGGCGGGTTGTACGGCTAAGGGTACGGTTGATCCTCCTTGGTTAGTGCCCTGAAAAATTGGGTCGAGTACTACTCTCAGACCCTTATGTATATTGAAATCTATAGCACCTGACACTCCTCGAGACCATAGTTCCCTTCTCTATCTCTAGATCATGCATAATCTCTGCCAGATCAGATCTCACAAGTGGGGTTTTGCAGCAGATCCGCAGCAAAAATCTATTCCGTTGTTCAGATCTATCCGATCAGCCATTCATATCTCTCAGATCCATCAAATCCGCCATCCAGATCTGAGTAGTTGTGTGGGTTCCTATACCTGGGCGTGATTTTCACAGGACTTTTGGCAGCAATGACATTTTGGGGATTCGACTATCATAGTATTCCTAAGCAAGGAGTAAAACTCCATTAGGAGTTTTCGAAAAAGAAAAATTCTAAGACCCCCCGGGGCACTTATTGGTGACTTAGCCCGTCAGAATCAGGACGATGAGCTGAGCAAGGTGGTACCATTCAATTGTTAGAGCCAAAAAAGTTAGGTGGTCCCAAAATTTCCAATACATCGGATCGGTGCATGGTAGAAACTAGAGCTCAAGCTATGGTGAATGAGAACATCGACAAACTTGAAGCAACCTTGAAAAACATCCAAGACCAACTGGCGAAAATAACTACAACACTCTCTATGGGCAAGGCAGAAGCCCGGGAGGAGGCATATATTGGCAATGAACACAGTGAGGGTGAGTCTAGCCACTCTCTTCACCTCTGGGGCACCCATCAACAATCCCATCTGCGACCACCCAAGCTGGAAATGCATAAATTTGATGGCTCTCACCTAGAAACGTGGATGGCACAAATGGAGCAATATTTCAATCTGAATTACATCCTAGATAATGCCACTAAGCTTAGTGTGGGGAGCATGTACTTGGACAATGAAAGATGGGAATGGTGGCAATGGCATCAACGTTGCTATGGAAGGCCCTTAACTTGGGACACATTCAAGAAAGCACTTACGGATTTCTTTGACCATGACTTTGCTTTTTTGGGTTGTCTCACTAAGCTCCAACAGACTGGAATAGTGGATGAATATATTACATCTTTTGAAGCCTCACCTTTCTGCAATTTAGGTCTACAAGATCAGTTCTACATGGAATGTTTTATCAATGGTCTTAAAGAGGCCATACAAGCTCATGTCCGACTGCACCACCATCCAACATGGCTGGAGGCTTGCAAGATAGCTCGTGAAGTGGAACGTGCATTAGTGGCCCAGTCCAATCACCCAAATTTCACCACCAAGGGTCGCCCCCCACAAGCTCACAGCACTACCCAAACACTTAAGGTTCGAAAGGTGTCACCTACAAAAATGGCGGAAAGAAGAAATCAAGTATTATGTTACTACTGTGATTAAAAATACTCCCCAGGGCATAAATACAAGGAGCCCAAATGTTTTCAAATTGATGCTACTGATCATAGCTCATCGGAGGAAGCCCCACCACTTGAGGAACCAAAGGAGGAAGAAGAGGACAACTAGAAGGACAATGTACCTGAAGAACCAGTTATTTCGCTGCATGCTTTGGTATGGATTTCTTCACCTCAAACTCTCAAAATCAAAGGTTTTATTAAGCATCACCCATTAGTAGTCTTGATTGATAGTGGAATTACACATAATTTTATCCATCAAAGATTTGTGGAAGTAGTGCATTGTTTTGTACGAGCGGTTTCTAACTTCCAAGTCCAAATTGTTGATGGGGGGACAATGAATGTGAAGGCCGCTGTGAAAATGTCAAACTTCAAATGGGGGATTGTCAGCTAAAGACCCACATGTTTTCCATACACATGGGAGGGTGCGACGTTGTCCTAGGTGTTGAATGGCTTCGCACACTTGGCCCAATCACAATGGATTTCCAGGAGTTATATATGAGCTTTAAGCAGAACAACCACACACATACCCTCCATGGACTCCAGGCGGGAGCTTCCTCTATCATCAGCTCACATAAGATGGAAAAATTGTTAAAAAAGGGCCATCATGGAGTTATAGCTCAGTTTAATGCCATCCAGGCCTTCGAAACCAATTCTCTTTTGATTTATCCTGAGATGCAACATATTTTAAATAACCATCTGCCAGTCTTTGACAAGCCTCATGAGCTTCCACCCTCAAGAGGGGAACATGATCATAGCATCACCTTGGTCCCAGGGACCCAACCACCAAATGTGCGTCCATAAAGATATCCGTTCGCCCAAAAGAATGAAATAGAAAAAATAATCAAGGAACTTTTAGAAGCAGGCGTCATTCATCCCAACATTAGTCCTTATTCATCACCAGTGGTCATGGTGCTCAAGAAAGATGGGGAATGGTGTATGTGTCCAGACTTCAGGGCCCTCAATAAGTTGACAGTCAAAGATAAATTTCCCATCTCTTTTGTTGATGATTTGTTGGATGAACTAAATGGGGCTCAATTCTTCATTAAGCTTGATCTTCGCTCAGGCTACCACCAAATTCTTATGAAAGAAGTTGACATTCCAAAGACTACTTTCAGAACTCATGAAGGTCATTATGAGTTCCTGGTCATGCCATTTGGTCTTTGTAATGCCCCATTTACTTTTCAGAGCCTTATGAACCACCTTCTCAAACCATATCTCAGAAAATTTGTCCTTGTTTTCTTCGATGACATCCTCATCTACAGTCGCATTTGGGCCACACATCTTCAGCATGTAGATCTACTCTTGCAACTGCTCCATGAGCATAAATTATTTGTTAATATGTCCAAGTTTTCTTTTGGAATGGAAGAAGTTGAGTATTTGGGCCACATTGTTGGGTGTGAAGGTGTCAGGGTGGACCACAAAAAGATCCAGGCAATTCAGGATTGGCCTCAACCTAAGACCTTCAAGAGCCTGAGAGGATTTTTGGGTCTCATGGGCTACTATCACAAATTTGTCTGTAATTATGGTCACATTGTGAGGCCCCTCACTCAACTCCTCAACAAAAATTCATTCATCTGGAATGAGGAAGCACATCAAACCTTTACAGCTCTCAAAAATGCCATGTGTTCCACTCCATTCTTAGCACTACCTGACTTCACCAAATATTTTGTCATTGAATGTGATGCTTCAGGTACGAGTATTGGGGCAGTCTTAATGTAGGAATGTCAACCCTTGACCTTCAAAAGCCAACAAATAAGTGGGAAGAATCTGGGACAATCTACCTATGAGAAGGAGATGATGGTCATCTTACATGCAGTAGATACCTGGTGACCTCATTTATTGGGGAGACGCTTCCAAATCTGGACAGAACATCAAAGTCTTAAATATTTTTTGGAGTAACACCTATCCTCACCACAAGAAAATAAATGGCTCTCCAAAATGTTGGGATATGATTATGAGATAATTTACAAGAAAGGGTGCAAAAATATTGTAGTAGATGCATTATCTCGCCAATTTGAGGAGGAAAGTACCCTGCTTGCAATTTCCCTTCCCATTCCAGCATGGATTGAAGAGGCTTGCAGGGAATGGTTTTCACATCCCTGACTCTCCCAACTCATTACTCAATTACAGGCAGATCCAAATTCCACGAAGGTTACTCGTGGCAGGATGAGATTCTTCGCTACAAGGACAGAGTCATAATATCACCAACATCTGCCCTTAAAAGCCGCATTTTGGTGGAGTTGCACTCATCCCCCATTGCAAGACATTCAGGCTTTCAGAAGACGTATGCCTGCACTCGAAGATCATTTTTTTGGACACGCATGAAAAAGGACATTCTTACTTTTGTAGCGATATGCGATGTCTATCAGCACCACAAAGGAGAGACAGTCAAAGCACCAGGCACATTACAACCATTGCCCATCTAGGCATCAATATGGATGGAGGTTTCTATGGATTTCATTACAGGTCTTCGAAAGTCAGGAAACAAGTCAGTCATCATGGTGGTTGTGGATAGAATTTCTAAGTATGCTCATTTTTGTGCCCTACCCCACCTTTTTACACCGACTTTGGTCGCTCAATCTTTCATGGATCAGATCTTCAAATTGCATGGCATACCTACTTCCATTGTGTCTGATCGTGACCCAGTCTTCACCAGTAATTTTTGGTAGGAACTCTTCAGGCTACAAGGTACCCAACTAAAACTCAGTACTTCTTATCATCCATAAATTGATGGTCAAACTAAAGTAGTCAACAAATGTCTGGAAACCCACCTTAGGTGTTTCACTTCAGAAAAGCAACATCTTTGGGTATAGTGGTTACCTCTAGTTGAATGGTGGTATAACACCAATTATCATGCCACCACCAAAATGACTCCATATGAAGCAGTTTATGGTCAACTCCCTCCTTCCCCTACTTCTTATATCAAGGGGTGCTCAAAGGTTCATTTAGTGGATCAACTCCTACAGAACCGCACAACCACGATCGCCCATCTTAGAGAGAATCTTCATCAAGCTCAAAACTGCATGAAGCAACAGGTAGATCAGCATCACCAATTTCAAGAAGGGGATCAGGTATTTTTTAGGCTACAACCATATAAGCAAACATCACTCAAAGACAAGGGTTGTCAGAAACTATCTCCAAAATTCTACGGACCGTATCAAGTACTTCAGCACATTGGAGAAGTGGCCTACAAGCTAACTTTACCACCCACTGCAAAAATCCATCCAGTTTTCCATGTCTCATGCCTCAAGAAAGTGATTGGGAACAATTGCAGGATTCAAACTAGTCTACCTGAAGTGGATGAAGAAGGGCCAATCTAGCTCCAACCTAAACAGGTCCTGGACACACGAGAAAGGCACCTGCGTGGCTGTATGATCAAGGAAGTCCTCGTCAAGTGGAAAGACACCTCTCCAGAAGATGCAACCTGGGAACCAACCACTAGTCTTCAGCAGTTTCCGTAGCTTCAACCTTGAGGACTAGGCTATTCTTATGGGGGAGGGCATGCTAGGATCCCACCCTAACCCCCTTATTTATGTAATAGGATCGAGTCATAGTTATAGTTAACTAAAGAGTCAATAAAGCCCATATTAATAATTGTAATTGGTTAACCCGCATTTAATGACGGGACCACAATTAGTTGTAAATGGGCCATTGTATTAGATAGTTGGTATTAATAAGAACCATGGTATTGCATGTATGAATCCTATATAAAGGATAGAGACTCCCTGCGAGGAGCATCATGTCTTATTTTGTAATCGGGTTGTGCTCTATTGGAGGTTGCCCCCTCGAAGAGGAAAGTGAACATTGCTTTTTGAATAATAAAATACTTTCTCTTATTTCTCATTGTTCTATGTTCTAGGTATATTGCTTTGCATATTTGGTATTCTGGTATCGTCTTGCAGGTTAAGAGCATAAGATATTAGGTTAGGGTTTTTAGGACTTTTCATCAAAATAGATAAACAAAAAGCCCTTTTGTCCCAAAATGTCACAAAGCAACATTAGGAACATGTGACACAAAACCAAATACACGGCGTCGACACAAGTGACATTTGTGATGACAACATGACGACAAACCATATCGAACCTCTGCAATGGACGACACACCCATGTTGATGATCAACCTGCCAGTGGACGACAAAACCCCAAATCCTGTGAGGCGAATGACAAACAAATATCAATGACCATATCCTGGCGGGACTGACGACAAACTCATGTCGACAACCAGGTGTTAAGCCATCTCAACTGAACACCATGAAAAACCATATTATGTAAACTACTTGATCCAGAACCAACACTGTCGAAGTTGACAACACCAAACTGAATTCACGACAACACTGAACACTGATGATGATCTCTGCAATGAATCTGACGAGATCTTCCTAGATCAATCCTCTCCACTTGAAAGCTTTTGGACCACCAAAATTTTGACTAAACAAATACTCGATGAGGGTAGAACTCCCTCTCTTTCTACCTTGACCTGATGATGTACCAATACATTCGATCAATCACCTACAAGTGATGACCCTGATGATGCTGACCATGGTACATTTGAATCAGTGACCTGTTCTCTCCATCTGTAGTATGAACAACTTGCGACAATGGGAAAACAACCTGTTATGAACATAGAAATTGATTTATTTCCACGAAGAACCATGAGTTAGTGATTCATACGCATATTTGAAAGCAGTCTCTACAGGATATTGTTCAATACCATCAACATGTATTAACAATCTATTTTGTGCAATAACAGAGACAATAAAGATATTATTGACACCAAACCAGCTACTTGACTTGACATACTTTCCTTCTTTCCGATTACTAAGTGAACTTGTTGCAATGAACCCATCAAACTGTAATTTGAAAACTACTGTAACTTAGTTTGTCTTTGAAAGTATTGAATTAGCTGTTGATTTGTTTGAATTACTTTTTCCCTATTCATTAAATGATGTTTCCATTGATTAGCACTTTCCCCTGATGCATAAGTTTCCCTTAGACACTTTGACACTGCTTTAGAAAAGGCTTTGATATGAAAACAAATAGGTTTCCTCTCCACTTGAAAAGAGGTTTCCAAACTATTTGAAACATGAAACGGCGACATAATACAAGAGAAATTGAACACTGATTTTCCCCAATATTGACCTGTATCCCTGCAACTTCTTATTTCCAAACTTGGACCGAATTTATTCATTCTGACATTAGGAAGAGGAGCTTTAGGCACAAATTGTAATTCATATTGCAATCCCTACTTATGAATAGGATGTTTGGTTTTACATAGAACTAGAATAGTTTCTATTTCTTTAATCAAACCATCTTTAAGCTAAGTCTCATAACTTAAACAACCATCATGTTGATTGTTATGTTATCCTTTCACGCACATGATTACAAATCTTTTAGTTGAACTTATTAACCGCTTCAACTGATTAACATTAACTGAATTCAAGTGATTTTTGTTTTATTGTGCCTTGATGATGAGCCTCATAAATGGGTAATTATATGGGCTGATTTTACCTCCTAACCTAGTCAAATCAACCATTCTCTTAGCTTATTGTATGATTTTTTGATTATATTTATGCTTGTAGAGTGAGTTGAGTTAGTTATTGTGCCATGTGGTCTAACATGTATTTAATGCAGATTATTGATGGATTTCGAGGTCAAAGTCAAGGATCCAGTGGACAAATGGCAGTAATAACTTGAAGTGGATAGAGGAGAGGACTTATAGGAGGGAATCCCCCTCATTTATTACTCCACACTTCGAATTCCCCTTCGTTCAGCTCGGAGTACATGTAGCCAAATCATGCACTAGAAGGCAGCTGAGAAAGTGGAGGATGACTTATGATTATCTCAAGTTTTGGAAGCCAGGCATCCCTGATTTTAAGGAAGTTGTTGGTAGCTTCATTTGTAAAAGTAGAGAGGCCTACGGCCTCACTAGGGTCTGATTTCTTGCTTATGTAAACTCTGCTCAACTTTCGAGCTTATTATTTTTGTGACAGTTCCATGTAATCTTCCTATTGTTTTGAAAATAAAGATGGAATTATTTTTGAGCTAGCACTGAGTTACCTCAGAAGGCTGAAGCTCTTATTTTAGGGTCCAATCCAAGTATACAAGCTCCTCTTTACTTGTATTTGTATGCCTTGTTTCAATTTGTAGATTAGTTTGTTGTTAGATGTACTTCTCTTATGGTTAAGAATAGGTTGTTTTGGATGATTTAGTAGTTTCTTCCATTTGTGCTTTCTATAGCAGGTTAAGCAATGATAAAGAGAAGATTAAAAAGGCTAGCAATGGTGCCTTGGCCTCTCTTCCTCCCTCTGGGACCATGATTTGAGGCAAATACCCTCTTGCTGCCTCAAAAACACATATTTTCCTCCTTCATTGGACTTCTAGTGTTTGCAGCTTTTTAATAGTCCAGATTTGCTTTGCTTTAGATCTTCTTCATCACGCTCACTTCCTGATTTGCAATAGTATTCTTTCATGTTTTCCTTTCCTACAGCATTTCTCAGCATTTCCTTTCATAGATCATATTTTAGACCATTTTTATGCAAAACTCTGTTTTTCCTAAATGCATTCATTTTACTTGTTGTTTGATTTCCTTGGTTGATTGTCAGTTTCTATGTAACATATTTCTTCTAGTAGTAGGCCAGCTTATCAGCAATCACACCCTCCATCTGATCGATGCCCTATAGGTTTCCCAAATCTCACCTCAATTCTGCCCTAGTTCCCTGCATTTTTCCATAGAACTTCTTCCTCTCTCCTTGAGCAAACCCAATCATCTTTCTCTCTCCTAGTGATTCATGGTAGACTTTAGGCACCCTAACACCTCATTTCAACCTCCATAAACCTTTTTCACCCACTCTCACACTCTCAAAACAGTGAAAACTTCTCTCGACCTCCTCCTATAGTTTCCCTATTTTCCTCCTGTAGTTTTCCTGTGTCCTCCTGTAGATTTTCTTGTAGCCTTTCTTTTGAAGGCTGAGTGTGGGAAAAGCCTCCAAAATGCCACTTGAGACCTCCTAGGACCCATCCACACAATTATACATCATCTCAAGTCCCAAAACCACCCTTCAACGCCACCTATTCGCTGCCACACTCACACACAATAAATTACATGCATGTCAAATTCACATAAAAATACATAAAAATCCAAAAATATGTTTTTCCCTTATTTACTTCCAGAGATAGCATAGTTAGATGTCATTTACTTCCTTGAGTAGGTAATGTAATTCCTTTCATGGTTTTCAAAGTTCTTTCTGCAAAAGTAGAATTAGTTGGTTAATTAGGGTTTACTAGGTTTGCTTTACATTTCAATCTTTCTCCTTTCTGCAGTTAGAATAGCATCTGTAGAGTAATCTTTCTTTTCTTTCATCACATATAGAGTTTCTTCTCGAATCCATAGAAGTTGGCTTGAGCTCTTAGTGATCTTGTGCTGGCTAACCAAGTGACAACCTGCAGTGAGAACTAGTACTTATGCATACAGCATCGACACTTCCAAGTTTGTTACGAACTACCGAGTTGATTAGAGTAAAGTAGGTAGCCAGGAGTTGCAACATTATTGCTGCAATACTGGTGCTCACCACCTAACAATAAATTCAACCCCATATTTCTTAAGGTGATATTTATGTTCTCTCCTGTAAAATACCACATCACGATCATAAAGATAAGGAATTCCTAAGGCAACTCCACATGTCTACTGGAACCACATCTAATTCCACTTTATCAATGTATTAGCTATAATGGAAAATCTTAAATGACACTGTTTGGTGACTTTTATCTAATTTGATTTATTTAGCCATCCTAATGGGTAAGGTCTTGGACAATTCCGTGTTTCCAAACCCAAACTTTTAACTAAATATTTAGAGATTAAATTCGCCTGTGATCCACCGTCAAACATTGTATCTATCTTTGTATGCTTAGAAGTTATCCTTATGTTAAACAATTCAACTCTTTTATCCTCATTTGAAGGATTTATGTTTGATGAAGATGCAATAGTTTTTGAACTTGAACCAGTGTCAAACGTTTTACCTGTCATAATCATGGCAATTATCCTCCTTTCATCACATAAATCTGAACCTAGATCTTGCTGTACTGTAGCAATGGCCTTATTTTCATCGTTCTCCTTAAGGAAATTTTTGGGCTTAAGTTTTGGATGAAGTTTCCAACACTTAGATTCATCATGACCAATTCTCTGGCAATGAGAAAAAGTAGGTCTTTCCTTCTAAACTATTTCTGATTTCTTTCTCTTCGAATTGTTCTTCCCTTTACGGCCATTGGAATATTTGATTTCCAACTCTTTGGATGACTGTGATGAAAAATTGAATGTTCTGCCACCTGATTCAATATGTATGGCCTTAACACACACTTCATTAAAATCATCAAGATTAAACATCAATAATGTATGCTGCAAATATGAATGTAAACTACCGATGTATTTTAACAAAGTTTCACGTGTATCTAATGAAATACCAAGTGCCAATGCTTTCTTTCTGAATTCTTGAGTAAACTCCTAAACACTCTGCCCTATACCTTGCCTTAGATGTTTCCAATCAATAACAGCTTGCTGCATGTATCCTAAAGGATAGAATTGTTTCCTAAGAGCTTTTAAAAACTTAGACCATGAAGAGATGACTTTTCCTTTACGCTTTACATCTATTTTCTTTTTACTTTCCCCACCAGATTAAAGTTGTTCCCCCCATTCTAAGTGTAGTTAACTGAATTTTAGTTTTATCTCTAGAAATGTTTTCAATGCAACAATACACTTCTAACTGCTTAATCCAGCTATCTATCTTTCCACTATTCATTTCGCCATCATAAATAGGTAACTCAAATTTCACATCAAGTTTCAAAAGAAATGTTTTCTTAGGTTTCTTTTCTGTTTCAGATTCTGCACTGGAAGAAGAAGAAGAAGAACAAGATGATGGAGATGTAGGTTTTAACCCCGTACAAAAATTACCTGCATACGAATTCTAAATCACAGGAAAAATAAAAATGCAAGAGCATAACACATAAAACACATATACACAGAGAT
Source organism: Pinus taeda (assembly GCA_000404065.3). Taxonomy (NCBI): domain Eukaryota; kingdom Viridiplantae; phylum Streptophyta; class Pinopsida; order Pinales; family Pinaceae; genus Pinus; species Pinus taeda. The sequence continues at coordinate 28,785 of APFE030874116.1, forward strand.
TTCCCACTAGATCTCAAAACTGAGACTACCAGCTTGATTTTTCATTATATTCCTTTCAATTTTACAATACATATTTATACATGCCGAAGCATCCAATACCATGGACCGAAAACCATCGCATCCAAAACCATGGACCAAAAACCATAGGTAGATTCGCCCAACCTAATATAGGGTCCATTTTTTTTTTTTTTTTT
>APFE030874118.1:0-52722 GCA_000404065.3 Pinus taeda
ATACTATGTCCACATGTGTCTGTACTTATGATGTGTTACGAGATCATTCCTATATCAGAGCAGTAGTTAGTCTTCTAGTCAGTTTTCAGTCTCTTACTTAGTTTTTATCTGAGTATGGGATTGCCTACCTCAACGATGATATTATCTCATATATATATTTTTCATTGAATGTTTTTACAGGTTCCAACAGAGCTCTCTGCAAGATGATCCTGGAAATGATAAAGCACTTCACTCTTCCTATATGATAAATGAAAAATCCTCATATACTACAGACTTCACATCTTAGGGGGCAATCTGTTACACAAAAATATCTTCACCTTGATTATTTGTAGTCGGTGTAGGCTTATCATCATCTATACCAGCTTCCTAAGCAAGTCTTAAACCTCAGCTCTTCAAAACAAGCTTGAGAAAAGAGAGAAAGACATCAAAAAAGCAATGTAACTCTGGTTCCGCACTTTCTCTTACTTTTGCCTATGGGCCCGCACCTTTTGTTCAAGGTATTTGCGTACTTATACGCTCTGTATGTAAAGGGGAGGGTGCGTACCCCTGTAAAAGTCAAAAGGCGCAATCTTTATCTTAAAAAACTCATCTTGGGTTAATTCTAGAGTTTTCTAGAAGCATTTGTTACGTGGATTGTTCGCTCCAAGTGGTTCATGCATCCCATCATAGGAGGAACTAATCCCTTGTTGAGAGGAGCTATCCCTTTGAAGGAGGACTCTATCGCTTTGAAGGAGGAGCTGGTAACTGATCTCCATTGCACTATAAATTGAGGCATTGGGTCAGTGGCCAGAGGGGTTAGAAGCTGACCTTTTGAGGGTAAATGCTAGTGAAATCAAGACTTCCTATTTGAGCTTAAGAGGAGAGATCACATACCTTTTTGGTCCCATTAGGGAGTGAGTGAAGCTTGTCAAAGTAGATGAGACTTCTTGTTGGACCCTGGAAGGAGCTTGTACAGCGTCAAGGCAAAGGTTGTAAGGTTCTTTTCTTTTGAATTAATACAATCAAGCTCATTTTTCTCAACAAGTATCTTATGCTATTTGCTTCATGGACTCCTTGACTTTCATGTTAAATATGTTTTATAATATTGGATATTCAGGTGTTATTTAATTGTTTGCCTTGTTTGTGCTTGCAGGTTTGCGACGAAGGAACTTACTTGGATCAAAGGTGCGAAGGCATCTCCGAACTTGTGTTGGACATGAGGTAGGCCCTTAAACACATTTGTTTACCACTATTTATAAAGCACATTTAGAGAAAGATAGTGTCTGGTTGGTTTGTTTGTCATTAGGTCTTCATTAGATTCTAGGAAGGTCTATCTTGTCCGCAAGATCGACTAATTCCGCGTGACAAGGCCAATCCATAGGGACTTGAACTTCATATGTTTGCCTTTGTCTTCATAGGGTTTATCCCATTTCAGAACTAAGTCATCCACATTGAACCTAGCTTTTCCTAAAGACTTCTTATCGAACCACCTCTTGTACGGTTCTGGTGGAGTATGATTTTTTATTTTTCTTTCATAATTTCTTCCTTGAGCTTATGGAGAGCATCCATACTATGCTGAACTAGCTGGAAAAAGCTTAATTTGGGATTCTTGGGAAAGCTGAAGAGTAGGCGAGTAGATATTTGGCAGGAGGATGGCTTCTTTACCGTAGACCAGGAAGTACGGTGAGGTGTTCAGAGAGGGCTTAGGTGTTACATGGTTAGCCGATAATGCATTTGTGAGGGTGGTATGCTAGTTACACTGTTCAGAGAAAATGGTCTTCTTGATTACACAGATGAGGTTCTTATTTGTAAACTCTTCTATAATGTTTCCTTGCAGATAGTAATTTGATGAGTTTTTTAACACAAAACCATCATGTAATGCAAAATCATAGAGTTTCAAAGATGAAAAATAAGTTGCATTATAAAAAACAAGTGATACTAGAACACTAAAGCGTGAGATGATACTCTACTGGAGGAAGTTGATGACCTCTTGGTCGTTCACTTTATTGAATGGAACTGCCTCTATTCACTGTGTGAAGTAGTCAGTTGTTGTTAGGATATAGCAGTGTTTCTTTGACGAATGAGGGAAAATTTCCCCAATAATGTCTAGGCCCCACGGTTGGAATGGTTCAATCACTGCAATATAGTGTAGTGGGCTTACTGATCTATGTGTTCTACTGGCGCATCGCTAACAGACCGAGCATTTGTGGGCATAGGCATGCACATCCTTGAATAATGTGGGCCAGTAAAATCTATCTTGCATAACTTTCTGTGTTGTGGTATTTCCCACAAAGTGACCCCCGACGGGTCCGTCATGCAGATATTGAAGTACCTTCTCTGATTCTTGTGCCTCAAGGCACCTGAGAAAAATTCCATTACTATGCTTTTTGTAAAGCACTCCGTGCGCCCACTGATATGCAAAGGCTATTAGGCACAATGCCCTCTTCTGTCTAGTAGAAAAATGAGAGGGTACGGTGCCATTCTCAAGGTACTGGCATACATATAGGTACCAAGAGGTTCAATTTTCTGTGGGGTTTTCTCAACTTATTTCATACATTTCAATCTCTTACTCCTAACCAGGGAGATCTTCTTCCTTCTCTAGATCATGTACTGCTTCAGCTGCAAGTCTGCAGAGTCCATGTCTTTTGATTGTGTGCACTGGCTTGATTTCAATATCATATTCTTGCAAACCTATCATCTAGTTCACACGTCATTCTCCCAGCTCTTGTTGTACTAAAAATGTATGAACTACTGGGTGGGGAACGAAGACTATCCAGTGGTTCTTAGGCAAATAAGGCCTAAAGTGTTTCACCGCCTTGTAAATTGCATAAGCATGTTTGTCAATGGCAAGGTAGTTAAGCTTTCGTACTTGCATGCTTGCACTCATGAAAGAGATGGGACATTCATCATTAGCTTTGCCTTTCTGAGTGAGTACTGCAGATAATGAGTTATCGGAAGCGAAGGTGTATAGCAGGAAACTTTTTTTGAAATCTAGGCTATAATGTGCGGGTGCTTTGGTGATGGCTTGCTTAATCTTAGCGAATGCGTGCTTTTCTTTCTTGCCCTGGGTGTACACTACATCTTTCTTATTCATGTCTAGCATGGGATTGACTATTTGCACATAATCTGAGATAAAATTTCGGAGGAAGTTTATCTTGCCCAAGAAGAATTGCATAGCTTTCTTGCTGACTGGGTGAGGAATCCATGTGATTGCTTGGACCCAGTCCAAATCCACCTTGATCCTACTCTTGGCAACAATGTGTCTGAGGAGGTTCTCCTCTGACACAAAGAATACAGTCTTTTTGGAATTCAAGGAAATCCCATATCTTCGGCATCGCTTGAAAATTCTCTTCAGATGGCGTATGTCATCTTCACATCTTCTTGAGAACATAGTCACATCATTGAGGTATACCACCATGCTCTGCCCAATGAGTTCATGAAAGGCGATGTCCATAGTGCATTGAAATGTTGTGCCTACATTTACAAGCCCAAATTGCATTTGGCTATATGCGAACGTATCCCACTTGGTACGGAAAGCAATTTTGAGTCTGTTAGATTATGTGACCAGAACCTTATTGTATCTTGAAACACCATCAAGGAGATAGAACATCTTTGCCCCAGATACTGTTTGCAAAATATGGTCCATAGATGGCATGGGGTAGTTTTCTTTATCCGTGGCACGATTAATGTTCTGGAAATCGACACACAAGCGGATTTCCCCGGACTTCTTTCATAGATGTATAAGGTTGGAGATTCAAGTGGAATGATGAACTTTATATATGATTCATGCATCGAACAATTTAGTAAGCTCTTTCTGTATGAGGGGTTCAAGCAATGGATATACTTTTCTCAGATTTTGTTGATATGGCTTGACCCCTTCCTTGATTGGGATGATATGTTGGATGATCTGTGTGTCATAAGTTTTCAAGTCATCATACATCCATGCGAACACATCTTAGTACTGTTTGAACAAGTGGATGAAGGCTTGCCATTCTTGCTGTGTATAACATGTCCCAAGATTAACAAAGTTTGGATCCTTTTCTGTTCCCAGGTTTATCAGTTCGTGCCTCATGGTGGAACTATTGGTCTTGCTATTTCTTGACCCTTGGAACTGCTCTTGCAAGTCATATAGCTTTTCCAGTGATACCACACATTTTGTGATAATGTGGCCTTTTATGTCATCAAATAATATTTGCAGAGAGCGCTTGTGCTTGTCATCATCTATTGTTGCATCTTTGAAAACGTCAGTGTTGTTCATAAAATGTAGTATCTGTTGGTCATCATTAAACACACATAAGTTAGTTATGTTGTCCAGGATAGATGTTTTGTAAAAAATTGAAATAGTAAATTTATCCCTAACTGGTGACATTCTTGAGGTTGCATTTGCTAGTGCATTGGCAGCTGCATTATGCGTATGCGGCACAACAATGATATTAAATGCTTGGAAGCTTGAGATTAGTCGCCATACCTCTTCTTGGTTGATCAGGACCTCAAGACTAAGTGTCGTAAAATGGTCAAACATTAAAGTTATCAAAACTGGTTTGAACCTGAATGACCGAATAAAGCTCATCCTCCTGTTTCCGGCACCGCAAACGGTTCAAAAAACGGTCTTCGTATGCAGAAGTTATGGCAAAAACAAAATCGCCCAATGACTCTTAATTTTTGAATTTTTTCCAAAAAAAAAGGAATATTCCATAGAATATTCCTTAGAATATTCTAGGGAATATTCCTTTCGGGCAGTGAATCACAAACTACCACGTGGCCAGGGAGGACATCAGCACATGGGCGCATGTTTTAAAAACCTATATGGCAGGTCCCTAGTTGGAACCTGCAACCTATGTTGAACGAATGCCAAGACTTACCATTGCACCTACGCTTGAATCTTATTATCTGGGTGGCATAAACGTTTCTTAACGTATGATTTCATGTAAGGCGGGAAATGAAGGGGGCCAGCCCCTAAGGGCCAACCCCCTTATCATGTGTCCTCACGCCCAAAACCGTGGGCCTAAACACTTAACCGCTGGCGTGAACTCCAATGCAAACCACTAGCCTGAGATTTCCAGTCACATGCGAGATTTATTGGCAGTTAAGTGACAGTCAAGTTTGCGGAGTTTTTGGTGGACCGTTCCAAAAATGGCGGAATTTCCTATTTGTCGGGGTTATCTGGCAGTTAGCTAGTTTTAACTGGAGTTTTTCTAGGGCAGACTCGAGAAACTTTAATGAGCCATAACTTTGGCTAGGAAAGTCCTTTTTAGACAAATTTGTTTTTTATTTTGGGTCTCTTTGACCTTCTGAAGCCATTGGCACAGGTTTCACAACCATCTGAGGTTGTTTGTAGGTGTTTTAGCTTCGTAGAAGTTCCAGGAGCCACTAGAGCCAAATCAGTTTGGGAGCTGCATTGGGAATCGTGCAGCCATTGAATGTGGAACGAAGGTCATTCCTGAAGGCTTTCAGCATTCTAAATCCATCTCTATAGCTCGTTTTTCCTGTTGAGGCATTATTCTCACTGTTTAGCTTCAGGGAAGCTTTCAAGGCCACCAGGGCTATTTTAGTGCTTGAGCTCTTTGGGGGCTATGTTCATCCATTTTTGGTGATTCAAAAGCCTATGTCTGCTATTTTCGACCTTCTAAGTCTAATGGCGGAGGTTTCAAAACCAATTGAGGTCATCTTCACCACGAAATTCTTCATGCAAGCTTAAAGAGCCATGAGGGCCAATTGGGGAAAGTACTATATAAGGTACAATTTCACTGTTTAGTGCTTGGGAAAGAGCATGTTTAGCTAATTCCTATCTTCTAATTTTGTATTCACAGTCAAATATGTCTTTTGAGACACTCATATTCTTGTATTAGCCTTTGTAGCATTTTTAATACAAGAGGACAAGCTTAGTTTGAGAGGCTTGGTCCAGCAGATGTAGCCCAGAGGGGTGAACTGCTTTATCATTTTGATGTCTTTATTTGCTAAAGATGATATCCTAAACAAAACTGATATAAAGTGTTAAACAACAAATATACTAACTTGCATACACACATAATCACCTATTCAGCTGCAGAAAGTTTTTTTCTTATTCCGCAAGACATCAAACTTCAAGTATGTGTATTTCAAAGACTTCTAAGTGTTTACTTTGTTATTTCTTTAGCCAGAGCGTGTAGAGGGCTAGGTAGCCTCTGGAACTCATCTTCTCTTTAGAGGTGACATGTTTGGTGAATGCCCCTACAGTCTATCTCTGTATAAGAAATAAGAAGCTTTCACCTTTTTAGAGGTCACTTGGAGTGTATGGCTCACATTTGCAATTATGGGAAATGGATACCTTGCACCCTTAAACAAGTACATTCCATTTTCAGATCATTGGTAGTTTTCTAGATGTGGTCATAAAAATTGAATGGTGTCACATACATGCCATACCACTATCTCAGAATCACCAATCACTTTAAGCATGACCACTTTGAGGTTGATGGCCTTCTGCAAGCATAACACGAGTGCTTCATATATGCTACATTGTTCATGCACTCAAAATCCAAGAATATTGACAACAGATGTTTCATGTTCCAAGTTTCGATCAGAACACACCCGGATCTTGAGCTGCCCTGTTTCTTTGATTCATCGAAGTACAAAGTCCACAACTAATCTATACAGATATCGCTTAATGTGCTAGTATTGCTGCTACTATTGATACTATTGGTACACCGTGTTGTACAAGTTTCATTACCATCAATTGGGCAAGGAAGGAGTCCCAACTGTGTCTCTTATGGGGTTGGAGCTGGCCGTGTAGGATAACACCCCAACATTGTATCAAGGAGGCAATTTCCGAACATGAGTTCTGCGAGAGTTAATGGTTCATTCTCACCATTGATGGGAGTGATATTATGCTTCATGTACCTCTCGGGTTCCACGGGGATTTGGTTACACTTTCCCTTGTGTGGAAGCCACATGTGAGACCACTTCATAGAAAAATATCCATCCACCTTATTGGACCAGTCCCTACTTAGTAATAGACCATACGCTTCTGGGATGTCCACAACCACTATGTTGATACATTGGTGCACTCGACTATCATGGTATAGTCAAATGATAATGTTCTCATAATTCACCAATTAATGGTACCGATGTTCAATCAAGTTGGATGATTCGCACATTTGTCTCGCTCCACTATGCATTGAACCTTTTAGTGATGGAGAGCAACATGATATTGGCTGCCAAACAGGAATCAACCAAACAGTGGTGAACATTGTAGCTGAAGATTTTGAAAGATAACAAAAATGGAGGGCAACCTGAGTTTTCTTCTTCATTCAGAGTGTATCGAGCGTAGTTGAAAGTGATCCAGGGGGTACACTTGCTCCCTTGCCAGTAGAGGCTGCACTGTCTACTGTTGTTTGTCCCAAAGCGCACAACAAGATATCTCGCTGACTATGGATCTTAGCCAACTCAAGCAAGCTGATGTTTTGTTGGCTTGTTGGGACCTAACCCAGGTTTAGAGTTAAGTAGCTAAACAAATCCATCTACTACTGGCCCTTTCAGAAACAGTCCGTGGAGCAGAGACTGAGGTTTCACCCGAAGTATTATGGGAGAGTGATGAACCAGGTTTCTGAACCCTTGAGATGTCTGAGAGGTTCAACTGGTCCACAGTTTGTTCCTGTGTGTGGGTTTCTTTGTGCACTTTCCCATTCCTCGCAGTCTAATACATTTCGTTCGCGCAACCCTAACCAAGGGCTGTGGAGCTCCCGTATCGCACTCTGTGCTATTACCCAAGATCTTACTTATCTTCCAGTACTAGTTAATTACCTTTTCCTCCTTGAATGTCTTAATTTATAATTAGTTAAACAAAAACATTCATACAGGTTCGTGTAGTAAATGAATAGTATACTTGAAAATTATATCCAATCATGCATTAAACTAGGAAAAGATACACATAAATGTAGTAAAACTTCTCTTTATTAATTCACCCAATAGTTATAGACTCAAGCTATCCCGCGCACTCAGCTGCAGGGGTCCGCACACTTATTTGCGGACTACTAGGCCTCTACAAACTCAGCTGCAGAACCTTCTCCTACTTGATGACCCACAGACACACTTTACACTTCGACTCAATCACTTAGACTTCTTCTCTTCTTCTATTCTCTCCTCTATTAGTTATCTTATACACTTAGAGCCTTGCTCTATTTATACAATCCCATGGTTGACAGACCGTGGGTAGGTCTATCTAGTCGACATTACATTATGAAAAAAAGGGAAAACAACCTTGTGACTCTATTATAATTTTACATCCCGTGCCCACAATTCGTGAAGCTTTTACGAAAAGATTCAGTCAAAACTTGGGCTTTAAGCCCCTAAACTTGCCTTGGGGGGATTCCGTGCCCAACAGGTCCCCAACAGAAACATCGTGACTTTCCCTCGAGTCACTCTTTCGGCGTAGAGATCTCTGCGTGGAATCCCTCCAACTATGCTCGAACTGCAGCAAGGTCACCAGTGCACTCAGTTGTTGCCTGTTGGATCTGTTGCATGTGTTGTTCTGAGACCACTGTGTCAGAAGTGCTCCTCTGCATTAGTGTGTGCATCCCCTGCATGTGTACGAGATTTCCTTCAATTTCTATTGTGAAGGTGAAGGCCTCGTCGATCCAAGGTTGAACGTGTGCCTTTAGGACTAATTCCTTGTGTTGTGTCGCATCCACCTGTTCTTTCAGCGCTTTGGCTTGTTTCATCTGGGTGAGCCTCTAGCTGAGGGCCACTATCTGCGTAGTTCCTTTGACGCTTCCATACTACTGTTGGACTTCTCATGCCTCTGTCTCTAAGCACTGGATGTTGGGGTCCTCCTAGAGATTTTTGAGGACCTCAAATCATTCTTCTAACATGTTGGTGTAGTCTCGCATTACAGTGTCAATTTCATCCAGTCCCACTATGATAGCTCTAGCACGTTGTTCTCTGACTTTCAGAGGGTTGGACGATTGCACCTTTAACCGCCACTTAGTGATCTGAAGGTTCAGTGCGAGCTGAACCTTTTTCATTTTGTCCCATGCCTCATGCACCCCTGCTGCTAACCTGTGGATGCGCGCCTCTGCTGGAGTGTCTGCTGGGATGGCTAGCCCTGGGATGCTTTGACAAGCTTCACCTATGACCTGTACCAACTGTCGATTCTGTAATACCACTTCATCTTGTTGCAAGCTTAACTATTCCATATTGATTTTCTGCTCACTAATGACTTGGAGTCCATGACTCTCCCTAGCCCGCAGTTTTGTAGTTATTCAATCCTACAAAACATATAAGGTGTCCCGCAGGAGTGCAACAAGGTTGATGCCGAGGCCATTCAACATGTTAATTGTAAGCCTGTCAGCTTAATTTGTTGTCACTAGTTCCATTTTTGCTAGAACTAGGTTATTCATCACCTAAGCACGCATCATCTATTCTGTTGTCATTATTCTGACTGCGAGGCTGGTTGAAAGGCTAACAACCTGAGGGGTGCACATCTACAACTCTTATAGCTGCACTCTAAGGGCCCCCAACACAATCTAGTTCTCCTGCATGAAATGTTGGAGGGCCTCGGAGGTGACATCGTGCATTGTCTCATTGATGTCATTCAGATCACCCTCAGTTAGGGTGATCGGGTCAATAGACAAATTCAATGCTTTGACCTTCTTGCACGACCCTATTCGCTCGGTTGGGTGATGGTGTTCCAACAATGTTAATGCGGTTTGTGGGTCCATGCCTCCCTCTTCTTCGTCTTCTTTCTACCCATGCGAAGGTGACATTTGGCCCTCGCATGCCTTCGTGGCTACCTCCTATGTTTTTGTTGCTTCTGTGGCCTTTTCCTACTCAGTTGCTATTTGTACAGGGTCCCGCGCTGCCCACAATTCTACTATCACTGCCTCCTTCTCTTTTCTGCCAACTATGCGATGTGCATCTAGGCCTCATCTTTCTTCCTCTATGCCTTTGAATTCTATATCTCCGTGATGTTAGAAGCGTGCCACTCCGATGACCATGTCTCCATTACATTAAAGATGACATCGTCTGTGGCTGCAAAGGGTAGCTTTCTCCATTGTTTGTTCAAGTCCTTGCTCGCTCTAATGTAAATGTTATGGATGTTCGCTTTGAATTCCACAAAACTCTACAGGCTGTTGTAGACAGTGGCCAACATCTATGGCTTGCTGTTGATCCCCATTCTAAGGTTCATCTCCACAAAAACCTATAATGTTTTACTGTCGCTGATCCTCTTGGCATCCTTTGTGCCCCAGAGCGAAGCGTACTTCGCGGCCTCTCGCAGATCCTTGTCAATTGTGGGGAATTGACTATCTTCTAGTAATTCCCCTGCCACGAGCACTATGGATAGTAGAAGCCATGCATAGCGGAACTTTTTTCCCTGTTCTTGAGCTTCGCGGAAATTCTGCAAAAAATCCCTACAAAGGAACTCGGACCAGTCAAACTGGACCCCCTCAGCACACTGCTCAGCCAGTGCTACCACCAGTGCACATACCTCATCTACATAGCACTTGTGCATAACCTTACTAACCAGTATTTAGGTTTCCACTTTCACTGCCTTGTCATTGATGCTAGATATGGTGTAACCCATTTTCTTCTTTGCCAGCTTGTACTTTTTCTTCATGGCCTCTACGATGGCCAAGTCACTTCTTTTGCCTTCTGAGATGTCCGTGAGGTGCTCTCCTTTGCATGGAGGCTGGGAAATGCGATGAATCAAGTCAGCCGTGATGGGGATGGGCTCCTCTAGCCACAAACACCCATCATGCACTAGGCAGAGATGCTCCTTGATGACGAAAATGGTTATTGGGGTGCTGTGGGAATGCAGAACCCAAAGTAGGCTAAGTAGCCCAACCTTTTACACTTTGTGCAACCACTTTTGTGGCTCTAAATCTGTAACCCTCACTGTGGTGTTCTTCTTGGGCTTCATGAGGTGTGAAGTTTCAAGGTGAGGGAACTTCTCATGGTCAGTGAGGTCCCAATCTTCGAATTTTAAGCTCGGCACCAATCCCAGGTGTGTGCCCTCAAAAATAATGTTTTCGGGGAGAATCAAGGTCTAGAGTGAGCTCTTGGTCTCATCAAGGTCCTTGGGAACTTTATCCTTCTCTTTTCATGGGGGGAAATAGGTGGGCAGATTTGTTGGGGGGTGCACAGGCTGAGTTTCTTGCTCCATGCCTTCATCCTCGTCCTCTGTGATGATAAGATCCTCTAGGTCTTCTTCTTCTTCATTGGTCTCTATGGCGACAGCTTTCCCCTTCTCCTCCATTGACAGCTTGGTCCGCAGTGAGTTCCATGTGGACACATGTACGAGGCCCATCGCTTGTTTTTCCTTCTTCGGTCTTGGAGTGCACAGTGATTTCGAGATTTCTGCCACAATCTCAGCACCTTCTGGGGCATCACCCACAGTCAGGGCTTATGCAGCCTCTTCGGCGGTCATTTCTGTTATCTCCATAACGTCCTCAATTCTTGCCATTGTGTCCATCCAAAAATCTAGCACTCGCGAACTCACAGGATAAATCAACGCTTAGCACACAACAATCAGGGCTTTGCTCAATAGCTCAACTAGCAAATGACCAAGTGCTTTTTGCTGGGTAGCCCCTTATATTTATAGCACTTTTTGAATTTGAATTCAACCGTTCCCCCCAAATCTGATTCATTAATGCTCCCTTGGTGGCAGATTCCCCAAATCTTTCCAATAAATTGCGTCTTAAATCCTTGTCGCCCGCTCCGTTTGGTCTTAAGTCAAGCATCCCATCGTGAATAGTGACTTCCATGGTCACTTTTTGGCCAACCTCCGCAACAATGTAGCTCCCCATGTGTGGGCATGGACCTTGTGACTTTGCTTCAGTGCGCAACTCCAACATCATGCAGCTCTCGGGCAAAATAGTTTATAGTCCCACGCTTCCTTTCAACTACCTAGAGTGCTAAGACTGTACTTCCTTTGGCTAGTCAAGTGGTCGCACCACCCATATGAAGTTTCATCCTGTCACCCATCATGTTCCCTAGAGAATACCCACCTTTTATTTACGGTCGGCATTGCGCACTTTATCATCAACAACATACTACCCTGGTCAATACGCTTAGAAATGTGCAGTCAAAGCCAAGGCATCAGCCTGATCAATTTGTGGTGATAGGCCTTAAACCTGTCATCGTGATCATAAACATCTTTCCTTATCACCCTAGTCTTTTTTTCGAGAAAATTTTCCTCTATCTCATCCTCTAGCTTCTTGACTTCCACATCCACCAGAGCGCTTTTCTTCCTTAATCATACCCTTTCTTCTTCAAGTTGTTGGAGTCTAAGATTTCCCTATTGGATTTCTGCTTCCAAGGTTCTGTGAACAGTCGTATCTACGAATGATATCATGCATGGTATAAGATCTCCAAGTACTATAGGGCATAGAGGTTGCTCCATACTCCAACCTTGGCAGTGCCTGCACAGTCAGGTTTTTGCACGCAGTCCTATAAACCCAGAGAATTGTTGGTATGCATAGGTCCCAGTCAGTCCGCTTCACATTGTGGACCTTGTTCAGCACTTTGCATACTTTGTTAAAAGCTTCTGCGTGGATATTTTTCGGCACACTTGGTCTTTCCATACTTCGTGGTTCCAACCAGAGGGGTCATTCATGCCATTCACTTACTCGCACCTGCTTACTGGTCGAGTCTCCTACCGTAAGGACGGTGTGAATTCGTGCAGATTTTGCACCATATGCCTGTATCCACCTAGATAGGTGGGTGTGCGGGCTAGCTAGTTTTTCATGCTTGTCTCTCAATTGCATCGGAGGCTTCCCAAACTGCATGCGCATCATCCTTCTACATTTGCGCTAGTCCTCAAAACTTCGTTGGTGTGTACCCCACCATCTTATAGGTATAGCCCACAATACCCGTTTCATACCATCGAAACGTTGCTATTCCGGTACTTCTCTTTCAAATTTGTTCAGGAAGCCATCCACCTCACTTAACCCATCATATGTAGTGATATCTCTTACCTCTATCACTACACAGCCCAATGATCTATCATCATGTTACAGTTGAGCGTGGTTCGCTCATGTAATCAGTTCTGCCATCGTTCTATCTCCTCCTGAGAATCTGATGTGTAGGAGATTTCACGCTCACAAGAGATTCAGCCATCCGTGGTTGGATTTACCCAATCTTGCTCGTGTGTGGTTATCTTGTAGATGTAGTCTAGATCGTTGTCACTGTCGTAGTTGTGCATTGGCTCCATGTAGCGTGATCCTTCTGTAGGGTCTAAAAGTACCACTACGCACAGTGATTGTTTCTCAAAGATCATCTTGCACTTCTTAAGATTTATCACTCCATTCATGTCAGTGGCCCAATCTATTCCCAATAGCACTGGGTAGGGACTGTTGTCATCAACAACCTCTATCACTTCAAAATATGCTAGCACGCTTTCTCCTTCAATATCTACTATGATTCCCTACAATCTCCCCATAGGTAGGATCTTTTGCTAGTTCACCATCCGGAGTTGAATAGGAGTAGCGCAAGCCTGCCCATGCACTCCCATGTCTGCTTTGGCAGGATGTTCGCATCTGATCCTAGATCTAGAATCACTTGATCCATCTCGTATTCTTTAATCTATGCCATCAATCTCATTTTCCTTGCTGTTCGCATCGTCTTCTTCTCAATCTTTCAGACTATGTGCAGTTCTCCCGGTGTTGTCCCAACGCATCTAGTTATTAGTTCTTGCAGCCCCTTTATAGCCTTGCTATCATGCAACAACTTCATGCATGTGTCCAAGAACGTAGTGAGCATCAATGGGTCCATTTTCGACTCTAGTCTATCTTTACTTCCTGAAGTGGAGGAATCAGCGAAGCTCCTATTAGCTTCCACGAAAGTCCACTTAGCACGTTCTGAATCAAATTCTGGTTCCCTCATTGGAGCCTTGCGAACCCAGGTACTTTATTTAGGTTTCTTGCCTTTGTCATCTCCTGTTGTAATTCCACTCTGAAACATGATATTTACATTAGGGTCTTCCTCGTAATGCTCAGACCTCATCATTTGTAGGTTCTGAGTCAAGGGAGGTTGGAGTGCTCCTTTATCGTGCAACGTCACTATTAGTGTGGGAAAATCCTCCGTCTCATGATCAAAAAACATACAATACAAGCATTATGGTCACATTGGATTCATACAATTGCGAGCATAAAGCCCTGGGCCTCCGCAATTGTAACATATCAATTGTCTGTGACCTCTTCCTCATCCCCCTCCACCTCGGCCTCGTCGGCGTCCTTAAAATTCAGTGCATGCCATTCCTGTGTTTTGATCGAGGGCCTTTGTTTTAGCTTGAACTCTATAGGTAGGATTTTGATCCATCATCATTTCATAACTTCGACTGGTGCACTCATATTGTCCTACCGACCTACAGAAATTATAGAACAACTGCTGTGAATTCTGTGTATACTTGAAATAGATGATAGTTATCTGTAGCATGCTTTCCTCGTATCTGACAAATCGTACACCACAATGCAGGAATCGTGCTTGGTCCTTCTTGTGCCTCCAGTATTAGTGGCATTGGCCCTCCTCCAACAAGGTAATTCGCGAACATCAGGCAATGGTCCTTGTCGTGCCCCTAGCCTTTGCATTTTACGCACCATACCTCATCGTGCATCTCTAGGTGGGTTGTCCTATCTTGTTTCAGACTCTACATCTCCAGGCACAAGTTTTTCAATTGCGCATTAATCTGCTGAACTCCCAGGTTAGGATCTTGTATTGGAGTCTTGTGTAATATCATCGCGACCTCCAAAGCCTCAACCTGAGTAGTTAGCCTTTGTTGTGACAACGGGTTTCATAGATGCGGTATTAACGATGCTAGAAATCATTTGCAGTGTTGCCCATCTGTTAATTTCATGTTCACTTTGCAAATTGTGCACTTCAGTCTTTGATCCAATTGCCATGGGGTCTCGCATGGTAGCATTTTGATCTCCTTGAATCCAATGATCGACTATGCCTTAGACTTTGGCCTGCTAAATTATTTTTTTAGCATAGCTTGGATATCTGCGATCGCTGCATTCAAATTTTCATTGGAATGCTTAACGTACTAGGTCAGTGCATGATCTTGCAGAGTGGTAAGCAACATTGCCTTCTTTATATTGTTGTCCGTGACACCTTGTGCTTCCCATACATCTTTTATCACAAACCAAAACTGGTCCAGATCTTCATTCTGTACTCCCTTAAACACTGGTAGCTTTATCGCACTTACCATACTGCTTCGCGGTGGTGGCAAAGGTGGTATGGGTGAATACAGGGGTGAAGACGATGAAACTGGTGGTGGTGTGAGTGAGGGTGGTATGTGCAGAATTCTTTGCCTTATCAGATTAATTTCACTTCTTGGCCAGACCTTCGCAAGCTCTTCTTCGCCCCCCCACGAAGGTGAAATCAAGGGGTTATCTTCCAGTTCTATGCTACCTTCATTTCTATAGATTCTCCCACTCCTTGTGGCCCCAAACATAAATTTATTTGCATAACCCACTTTTCACACAGTAGCATTTTAATCCAAGTGTTCAAAGATTTAACGTACTTACTTCGCGGTCCCTTGAGGAAGCGTCATTCTGCTTGCTATAGATGACTGAAGTATCTACCATGATTTTGGTGATGAATCCTCCTATTATTCAATTGAGCCAGTGATCGACAGTGCGTGCGATCTTATCTTCCGATGCCTCCAGTCTGCGCACCAATTCTGGAGTGCACAGAATAGGTTTTTCGAGTTTACACCTTCCTTGGCTATCTGCTAGCTTTGCGATCCACTCATACAACTTAGTGGGGAAGGATGAAAAGAAAATTTTGTGGATATTTGTATATAAGTAGTAGTCTAACCACTCTTCCTTTGATAGTCGTAGATTCTTGTTTTCCTGCACCGTGAACTCGTTAATCTTTCTATCGAACCAATCTTCAATTCCTTTCTTTGTCGGATTCCAGTGATATGACATTAGACATATCTATGTAGATCCCGGTCCCGACAACAGAACCATTTGTTGGCTTGTTGGGGCTTGGCCCAAGTTTGAAGTTAAGTAGCCAAACAAATCCCTGTACTATTGGCCCTTTCAACAATAGTCCATAGAGCGTGGACTGAGGTCTCACCTGTGGTAGCATGGGAGGGTGCAAGAACTAGGTTTTCGCACCCTTGAGATGTATGATAGGCTCGACTGGTCCACCGTTTGTTCCTGCGCATAGGTTTATTCATGCACTTTCCCATTCTTGGCGGCCTGATACACTGCCTTTGCATAGCCCTAACTAAGGGCTGTTGAGCTCCCACTCCGCGCTTTGCGCTATTACCCGATATCTTACTTATCTTCTAGTACTAGTTAATCACCTTCACCTCCTTGAATGTCTTAAGTTATAATTAGTTATACAAAAACATTCATATAGGTTTTCACAGTAAATAAACAATATACTTGCAAATTATATCCAATCATGCATTAAACCAAGAAAAGATACACAAAAATGTAGTAAAACTTCTCTTTATTGATTCTCCCAATGGTTACAGAATTGACCTGCCCCGCACACTCAACTGCACGGGTTTGTGCACTTAGCTACGGACTAATAGGCCTCTGCACACTCAGCTACAGAGCCTTCTCCTACTCTATGACCCACAGACACACTTTACACTTCGACTCAATCACTTAGACTTCTTCTATTCTCTCTGCTATTAGTTATCTTATACACTTAGAGCCTCACACTATTTATACAATCCCATGGTCTGTGGACCATGGGTAGGTCTATCTAGCTGACATTACATTAGAAGAACTAGAGAGAACAACCGTGTGACTCTATTATAATTTCGCGCCCCGCACTTGCAATTCACAAAGATTTTACAAAAAGATTCAGTCAAAAATTTAGCTTTAAGCCGCAAAACCTGCACTAGGGGGATTCCATGCCCAACATGTTCACTTGAGTTTTCTTCATGTCATAACCAATGTTGTACTCCAGAGGTGGTTGACTCACCGAGGTGTCCAAGTTGGAATGTATGTTAGTATTTTCTAGCGGAGTGTTTCGCAACTTGCTGCTCATGGATGTAATATTTTCCATCATTGCTTCCCGGACTTGCTTTGTGTTTGTTTCTTTGAGGGAGCCGGTGGGTTGGTCTTCCTTATTAGTATTCTGACCTTTTCTTGCATCTCCCTAAGTGTGGGGGGAGCCCCTTTGCTTCTAAGACTACAATGGTCAGTTTTTTCAGGGCTTCTTCTCATTGTTCGTCTTTGCCATTGTTTGGGAGCACTGATATGTGTTCAGCACATGCTTAGAGCTTGATGGCTCATTAGGTGCAACCTCTTCATCATTGTACGTGTCTTTTGGTTACTCCTGCATATTGCTTCCCATCCTGAGTGTATGTCTGTAAAAAGTATTTTTGACTCGTTTCTAGCCTGGACAAGAGTTCTCAGGATGATGTTCTTTGTGCAAAGAACAAAATTTTGGGTCTGCACATTGTTCGAGTTGGAACAGAGGCTTCTGCATATTTTTTGGAAAGAATTGGCCATGGTTTGATGTGATTCTTTCCTATCTCTACCTAGGTGGGTGACTTCTTGCAAATGTGTCTGATCCACGTTGTTTGATTTTGGACATTTCAGTGGAAAAGCTCTTGACAAGACAAGTGAGGGTCTCAATGTTAGTTGCTTCTTTGTCTTTACCATTACTCGCTACTGCTTGGGACTGCCTGCTCACATCCTTGGAGTCCTTCATCGATTGATCATCCTTGACGAATCCAACTGCACGCAGGTATTTCTCAACAATGATATCCTCTTCACAATTTTACAATAGTGGTTGTGTTGTAGCTCACTTGACAAACTGCGAATGTTGGTTGGCAGTGCGGACATGTAGTAATCAGTGGTGATGGAGTCATGAAGCTTAGTGTCTGTTGGGAACCTATTCAGTATATGTGTAAATCTCTCATTGAAATATTTCACTTTTTTTCCCTGCATCTTGAGGGTTCCCACCTCTTTGTGTAGCATAGCTGGGGTCTTGTCATCAGCGTACTTCTCAAGGAATAGATGTTTGAAAGTGTTAGAAAATTATAAATTATAGAGCAACAGAACACATAGAATATAGCATAAATATAAACATAGAAAAAGCATAAAAACTAGAGAGACACAGATATACGTGGTTCACCCAATTTGGGCTACGTCCACCCTGAACAGCCAGTCCTTCCTTTTTATTATCCAACAAAATGAAGAGACACAACCTATAGTAGATCCACTGTAATATCCTTTGTTTTCTCTCACAGTCTCGCCTCTCTGTTTCTTGCACGAAAAATACGCATCTATTACACAGCCTCAATACAATGCCCTTTATACAAAGAGAGGGGTTGCCTTCTAGGCTAAAAAACCCTAAACTAAACATAAGTTCTATTGTCAGATCATCCACCTAATGAATGACCCAGACTGACTAGAAATTACTATACTTTTACAAGGAAATTTTACATCTATTTTTAGATTCAGGGGCGATGCCCTCGAAACCCCCTCCGGGGGACTGCTGCCCACCGGACCCCCCAGCCTGGGGGGATTGGCCCCCTCGAACCCCCGGTGGGGGGAAAAGTTCCCCCCACACCCCCCCGCATGGAGGGTTGTACAAACTTCCTAGGGTATACATCCGGCTAAAACAAAGACCTCTAAATAATCATGCCCCACACCCAACAGAAAGAACCCCAATTTTGTATGGAGTTAGGTTGAAGGTTGTGATACCAAGTAGCTGTGTGACCATCCAAGGTACATGGAAACAATCTACATGCTACATTGTCATAACATACCTCAAGGGTCCGGAGCTATAGGTAGAAGTTGTCTAAGTGGTCTTTCACCTTCACCACACTGTCAAGGTTAAACTTGATGTTCATTCTCTCCGCTCACTTCCTCATCTTATGAAGAACAACTGGGAGAGCTAATGGTCTCTGAGTCATCCATTCAAGATTTGGGTTAGCCATCTCTTCATATTCTTCCTACTCTTCCTCTCCTTCTAATTCTGATGTGTTCACTCTGATTCTGTTGGTCTGTCTCCACCTCTACCTCCTCCGTTGCATTCCCCTTTGCCTCCTATACCCAAGTTTGATCCCGAGACCACAAGAGTTGCTCGTTCACTTTTCTAGAGGATGGGAGATTTCTTTTTGTTGGGCATGGAATGCCCCCAAGGCATGTTTTGGGGCTTAAATCCCAAGTTTTGACCAAGTCCTTTATAAAGGATTTGCGATTCATGGGCGCGGAGTGCAAAGTCATAATAGAGTCACAGGGTTGTCCGCCCTTGTTTTTGTAAAGGTAATGTCTGCTTGAAAGATCCAACCATAGTTCGTGGACCATGGGATTGTATAGATAGAGCAAGGCTCTAAGTGTAGAAGATAGTGAGCTCAAGGAAAGAAGCGTGATGAGTCTAAGAGCTTGAGTCAAATTGTAAATTGTGTCTTGGGTCGTAGAGTAGGAGAAGGTTCTGTAGCTGTGTTCATAGAGGCCTAGTAGTTCGCAGTTGAGTGCACAGGGCAGGTCGTGTCTGTAAACGTGGGAAGAATAAATAAAGAGAAGTTTACCATATTTTTGTGTATCTTTTCCTACTTTATGTATTATTGGGTATAATTTGCAGGTTTACTATTTATTTGCTGAGAGAACTTATATGCATGAACTGTATAAATAAATATAACACAAGGCTTCTACTTATGTGATGATAAATAACTGGTGTAAGAAGGCAAGTAATATCTCGGGTGTGATTTAGGGGAATAGTGCAAAGTGCTACTCCAGCATTGCGGAAGCCCCAGATCCCTTGGTTAGGGCTATGCGAAGGCGAGTCTATCAAGGTGCGAAGTCCAGGGAAGTGCGTGAAGCAACCTATGTGCAGGAACCTGTAGTTGGACCAAATCAACCTCTTAGACATCTCAAGGGTGTAGAAACCTGGTTCTAGCACCCACCCATACTACTTCAGGTGAGACCTCAGTCTGTGCTCTACGGGCTATTGCTGAAAGGGCTATTAGTACAGGGATTTGTTTTTCTAATTAGCTATGAACCTAGATCAAGCCCCAATAAGACAACAAATGGTTCTGTTTCCAGAACTGGGATCTGGATAGAGATGTCTGATGTTGTATCACTAGAATCCAACAAAGAAAGGAATTGAAGATTGGTTGGATAGAAAGATTCATGAGTTCGCGACACAGGAGAATAGGAATCCACAACTATCAAACAAAGAGTGGTTAGACTGCTACTTATACACATAGATGCAGGAAGTTTTCTTCGAATCCTTCCTTCATGAGCTATACGATTGGATTGTGAAGCTAGTAGATAACCAAGGAAGGTGCAAGCTCGATAGTCCTATTGTGTGGACTCCAGAATTATTGTGCAGATTGGAAGCATCAGAGGATAAGATCGCGCGCATTGTTGATCACTGGCTCAATCGAATTATAGGAGGATTCATCACATAGTTCATGGTAGATACTTCAGTTAGCTATAGCAAAGCAGAATGACACTTCCTCAAAGGACCGTGAGGTAAGTACGTTAAATCATTGAACACTTGGATTAAAATGCTATTGTGTAAAAATCAAGTTATGCGAATAAATTCATGTTTGGGGCTATGCGAAGTGGGAGAATCTATAGAAACGAAGGTAGAATAGAACTAGAAAGTAGCCCCTTGATTTCACCTCCATGAGGGGATGGGGAAGAACATGGGAAGGTCTCAATAGGAAGTGCAATCAATTTGATAAGGCAGAGGATTCCTCACATACCACCCCCACCCACACCGCCACCAGTTTCACCATCTTCACCCATACCACCTCCACCACCACTGTGAGTCAATATGGCGAGCACAATAAAGTTGCTCGTATTCAAGGGAGTAGGGAATGAAGATCCAGACTAGTTTTGGTTCGTGATAAGAGCTGTATGGGAAGCGTAGGGAGTTACAGTAGATGATAATATAAAGAAAGCGACATTGGTCAGCGCAATGTAGGATCGCACGCTGACCTAGTACATTAAGTATTCAAATGAAAATTTGAATGTGGGGATCATAGATATTCAAACTGCACTAAACAAATAATTTAGCATGCCAAAGTCAGAGGCATAATTGATTATTGGGTTCATGGCGATCACAATGCTACCAGGCAAGACCCCTTGGGAGTTGGATCAGAGACTAAAGTGCAAAATTCACGAAGCTAACATGTTATTGATGAATGGACAACACTGTGAATGCTTTGTAGCATCGTTAATGCCACATTTAAGGAGCGCACTCTCACAACAGGGGCTAACAACCCAGGCATAGGCCTTGGAGGTCGCAATGAGATTGGATGAGATCCTGATATAGGATCCCAACCTCCGGGTTCAGAAGATCCACGCGTAGTTGAAACTTGTGCCTTAAGATGCAGAGTATGAAACAAGACAGGATGACTTGCCTAGGAGTGTGCGAAAAAGTATGGTGTATAAAGTGCAAGGTTCAGGGACATGAGAAGGATCACTGCCTGTTGTTCGCAAACTACCTCTCGGGAGGAGGACCAATGCCATTAAGACTGGAGGCACAAACAGGACTAAGTGCAATGCCTACATTATGGTGCACAATTTGTCAGATAGGAGAACTATCATTTATTGTAGAAGTACACGCATAATTCATAGTAGTTGTTATGTAATTTATATAGATCGGTGGGGCATGATGAGCGCACTTGTAGAAGTTATTAACTGATGACGGATCAGACTTCTAGCTACAGAGTTCAGCCCAAAATGAGACCCCTTGACCAGAACATAGGGATGGCACGAGCTGAATTTTAGGGACGCAGATGAGACCAAGGTGGAGGAGGTCTTGGAAGAGGTTGCAGACAGCTGATATGTTACAATTGCGGAGCACCAGGACATTATCCTTGTGATTATACAAATCCATGACGACCATCATGCTTGCACTGTACTTTGTTTGATAATGAGATGGAGGATTGTTCGACACTAATAGTACGACTGTGCGATAAAGGAGTGCTCCAACCTCCCCCGACTGAGAACCTGCAAATGATGAGGTATGAGCCACGCGAGGAAGACCCTAATGTGAATATTGTGCTCCGAAGTGGAATTACGATGGGGGATGACAAAGGCAAGCAGCTGGCAGAGAGTACCTGGGTTTGCAAGGCTTTGATGAAAGAACCAGAGTTTGATTTGGAGCATGCTAAGGAAACCTTCATGGAAGCTAAGAAGAGCTTCGTTGATGCCTCCACTTCAGGAAGAAAAGACAGACTGGAGTCAAAAATGGACCCCTTGATGCTCACAATGTTCCTGGAAACATGCATGAAGTTGTTGCATGATAGCAAGGCTGTAAAGGGGCTATAGGAACTCATAAATAGATGTGCTAGGACCGCGTCGGGAGAACTACACATATTCTGAAAGCTCAAGAAGCACACGAAGTGAATGGGAAGGGAAATGAGATTGACTGTGTAGATTGGGCAATATGAGATGGACCAAGTGATTCTGGATCTAGGATCGGTAACAAATGTTCTGCCTAAGAAAACATGGGAATGCATGGGAAGGACTATGCTGCAATGGTCTCCTATCCAACTGCGAATGACAAGCCAGCAAAATATCCTACCTATGGGGAGATTGCATGGAATCCTAGTGGATATCAAAGGAGCAAGCACACTAGCAGACTTCAAAGTAATAGAGATTGTTGATGACAACAATCCCTACCCCGCAGTGTTAGGAATAGATTGGGCCATTGACATGAATGGGGTGATAAATCTAAAGAAGTGCAAGACGCTTTTTGAAAAAAAATCTCTGCACGTATTCGTACCTTTGGACTTGTAGAAGGAACATGCTACATGGAACCGGTGTGTGATTACGTCAGCGACGACGATTTGGGCTGCATCTACAAGATAACCCCGCGAGAACAAGACTGGGTGAATCCAACTGCAGATGGAGGAATATCATGGGAGCACAAAAACTCCTGCACATCAGATTCTGATGAGGAGATAGAATGATGGAAGAATCAGTTACATGAGGTAACCACGTTGAACTGTAACATGATGATGGGATCGTTGCACTACATATCGATGGAGGTAAGCGATTTGCCTTTATATGATGGGTTAATTAAGGTGGATGAATTCTTGAATAGATTTGAAAGAGCAGTGCTAGAACAAAAACATTTCGAAGCTTTGAAATGGGTACTGTGCGCTACACCCACGAGGTGGTGGGGTACACACCAAAAAAGTTTTGAGTACTAGCACGAATGTTGGAGGATGATGCGCATGCAGTTTGGGAATCCCCAGATACGATTAACAAACAAGATTATTGGATGAAATGGTCCGTGCACCCACCTGTCTAGGTGGACAGAGTCACATGGTATGAGCCACTACTTACCCATCAAAGAAAAGATTACAGAGTCTGTTGGCTATGTGGGAGGAGTTGAGGTGAAAAGTCCTTTCATGTAAAAATGACGGGGGTATTTATAGCCAAGGGTGAAACTGGCCCTTGTGGTTGTTTGACTACCCTCATGACCATTCGACTTCCATGAATTTCCGGCTTACATGACCCTATGTTCAACAAGTGGGTCTCTTGGACTTCCACGTTACATCACATTGGTTGACAACAAGCCCATAGTGGACATGTGGGCAACAAGACTCATGACTTGACATTACAATGTTGGTATATTCGTGCTGCTACTAGAGTGCATGTTGAGCTAGAGTGTTGTTGAGTGATGGATGCCTTCATGGTGTACCATAGCTTCACCTCTACATGGTGAAGTGCATAGAGTCTTCAATGGTCCTTGGTTTTCTTGATGAAGCTTTAGCATGTTGTTCCTTGCTTTCATGGTGGAAGGCTTGACAGGATCACTTGTTCGTGAAGGTGCATGTTCGTCACGCTCATCCACTTCGTATGCTTCATTCGTTTGTCCGTTGGTGAACCTGTCTATCTGCATGTGGTCCCTTCGTTCATCCCATTCATCATCTTGAGATGTTTGTTGGTGTACCTGTACCTACAGTCACTCATGACGAGACAACATCAAATCCAAAACCTCCTAGTCTACCATAACACATGACCATTCGAACGCAAGTGATCGGGAGAGGTAGGAGGGCTATGATGCAGGATTATGGCTCTAGGTAACTACTAATGAAAACTGTGCAAGAGTTACTGAGGGATGGAGAAAGTCGATGTGAGTTGATAGTGACTGTCTGCAAGGTCTAGCTCATCTGGGAGGCAAAATTGCGCACATTTTGGGAGGAACAATCGAGGCTGTTAGAAGGCAAAGTAGGCATGCTCTACGCATTTTTCAAAATGAACTGTCAGGCAGGGTTGGACAGCTGGAATTGCACAATTTTCCAGAGGAACAGGTTGGGCTGTAGGAAGGGTCAACAGGCAGGGAATGCAAAGTTTTTCTAGGGAATTGCTTGGGATACTGCCAGCCAGATTTGTGCAATTCCCAGAGGGAACTTCCGGTTGGCTATAGGGGTAACTGGCAACTAGATGTGCACAATTCCTAAAGGGAACTGGTAGTTGGCTATTGAGGTCACTAGCAGCCAGATCTGTGCAATTACTAGAGGGAACTGCCAGTTGGCTATTGGGTTCCTTGGCAGTAGAAACTATGCAATTCCTAGAGGGAACAGGCAGTTTTCTGCTTGGAGTTGCTGGGTGGGAAAATCACATTAAGGCTAGGAGGCCGACCTATTGATCATCTCTATGTAATTTATGAGTTGAATTGACCGATGGGAAGTGGGAGGCATGCTCATGAGTACTGTGAAATTTCTTAGAGTAACAGCTAGTCAATTGTTTGGGTAGCTAGCATGAGAGATGATTGAATTTCTTGTGGGCATCACAACTTGAAATAAATAGCTTGGTGCTTCTGTGCTGTTCTGGTTGACAGTAAATCAAGTTGAAATAAGGGTGATGGTTTGGCTGTTAGTGAGGATTCTAGTCATCAGAACTTCAACAAAAATGACTAAGTGTGTGAACAATCGAAATATGCATAGGTGATCATATAGAGACACACTTGCATGAATTGATGATGAAATGACCAAATCACCCACACACAGATGTTTAACATGGCCGATGGTGTAAGCGACAAGAGAAACACTC
Organism: Pinus taeda; assembly: GCA_000404065.3. Lineage (NCBI taxonomy): Eukaryota > Viridiplantae > Streptophyta > Pinopsida > Pinales > Pinaceae > Pinus > Pinus taeda. Next base: position 24,954 of record APFE030874118.1, read on the forward strand.
ATGATTGATTATTGATGATCAAGATGACGCTTGCGCAATAGTCATTGTGACTCCGCGTGTGAGCGTGACAGATGCTTTCATGGCGAACACAACAAACACATACGAAGAAAAGACTTTGAGCATAACCTGTTAACAGTCGCAAAGCATGACTTAGACATAAACATGTAGACTTGAGTGCAATAAACAAGAAAGGCGAATGTAAATAATTGCATGAACTCATGGAGTGAACCCGAGTGTGTATAGTCATCAAGCAGAGAGAAAATGGACACAAGACTAGCCAAGTATTGTAGTGTCATGAGTCTCTTCAAATTTCAGCCACATACTCTATTCAAAATACATAACGTAGTGGTTGGAAGCACTTATTTCTAGAAACAAAAATAATAATATATCATTCAAACCAAATGAACATGAACAAAAATATTAAGCAGAATCAATCAAAGTGAAAGCAAAGGCAACAAGCAAAATGAACTGAACGAAAACAAAAAGCAGCAAGCAGACTATGTACATGGCATGAGCACAACCTAGCCTTTTGGAAATAATGCTTGAGATCTTGGTTGTTGACGGGAGGGTTTTCAATCCTCTTGTTGAGTGATTGAAAATGATACGTGTATGGTCCAAGCTTCTCGTGAACTGTGTACAGGCCAATCCACAGGGACTAGAACTTCGGATGTTTTCCTTTGTCTTCATGGGGTTTATCCCATTTTAGAACTAAGTCATCCACATTGAACCTAGCTTTCCCTGAAGACCTCTTATCAAACCACATCTTGATATGGTTCTAGTGGAGTATGAATTTTTATTTTTCTTTCATTATTTTTTCCTTGAGCTTATGGAGAGCATCCATCCTACGCCGAACTAGTTGGTAAAGGCTTGCCTTGGGATTCTTGGGAAAGCTGAAGAGCAAGCAAGTAGATATTTGCCGAGAGGATGGCTTCTTTACCATAGAACAGGAAGTCCGGTGAGGTGTTCAGAGAGGGCTTAGGTGTTACACGGTCAGCCCATAGTGCATTTGTGAGGATAGTATGTCAGTTACACTGTTCAGAGAAAATGGTCTTCTTGATTATACAGATTAGGTTCTTATTTGTAGACTTTTCTATACTATTTCCTTGCTGATAGTAATTCGATGAATGCTTTAACAAAATACCATAGTGTAATGCAAAGGCATAGAGTTTCAAAGATGAAAAATAAGTTGCATTATAAAAAACAAGTGATACTAGAATGCCGAAGTGTGAGATGATATTCTGCTGGAGGAAGTTGATGATCTCTTGGTCGTTCACTTTACTGAGTGGAATTGCCTCTATCCACCGTGTGAAGTAATCAATTGTTATTAGGATATAGCGGTGTTTCATTGATGAATGAGGGAAAATTTCCCCAATAATGTCTAGGCCCCACTATTGGAATGGCTTAGTCACTGCAATACAGTGGAGTGGGGCTACTGATCTATGTGTTCTACTGGCACATCACTGGCAGACCGAGCATTTGTAGGCATAGGCATGGACATCCTTGAATAGTGTGGGCTAGTAAAAACTGGCTCACATAACCTTGTGTGTCGTGGTATTTCCTGCATAGTGACTCTTGACAGGTTTATTATGTAGATCTTGAAGTACCTTCTCTGATTCCTGTGCCTCCAAGCACCTGGGCAAAACTCCATTACTGTGTTTTTTGTAAAGCACTATGTGCACCCACTAATATGCTAAGGATGTTAGGCACAATGCGCTCTTCTATCTAATAGAAAAGTGATAGGGTACGATGCCATTCTCAAGGTACTGACGTACATATAGGTACCAAGATTTTTCATTTTTTGTGGGTCTTCTCGCCTTATTTCATACATTTTAATCTCTTACTCCCAACCGAGGAGATATTCTTCCTTCTCTAGAGCATGTACTACTTCAGCTACAAGTCTGCAGAGTCCATGTCCTTTGATTGTGTGCACTGGCTTGATTTCAACATCATATTCTTGCAAACCTATCATCTAGTTTGCACGTCATTCTCCCAGCTCTTGTTGTACTAGCAATGTATGAACTACTGGGTGGGGAACGAAGATTACGTAGTGGTTCTTTAGCAAATAGGGCCTAAAGTGTTTCACCGCCTTGTAAACTACATAAGCATGTTTGTCAATGGTAGGGTAGTTAAGCTTTGGTCCTTGCATGCGTGCACTCTTGCAAGAGATGGGACATTCATCATTAGCTTCGTCTTTCTAAGTGAGTACTACAGCTAGTGAGTTATCGGAAGAGAAGGTGTATAGCAGGAAATCTTTTTTGAAATCTGGCCTATAAAGTGCAAGTGCTTCGATGATGGCTTGCTTAATCTTTGCGAATGCGTGCTTAATCTTTGCGAATGCGTGCTTTTCTTTCTTTCCCCGAGTGTACACTATGTCTTTCTTAATCATGTCTAGCATGGGATTAACTATTTGTGCATAATCCAAGATGAACTTTTGAAGGAAGTTTATCTTGCCCAAGAAGGATTATATAGCTTTCTTGTTGACTGGGTGAGGAATCCATGTGATTGCTTGGACCTAGTCCAGATCCACCTTGATCCCGCTGTTGGAAACAATGTGTCTGAGGAGCTTCCCCTCTATGACAAAGAATACAATCTTCTTGGGATTCAGGGAAATCTTGTATCTTCAACATCTCTCAAAAATTTTCTTAAGATGGCGTATGTCATCTTCTCATCTTCTTGAGAATACAGTCACATCATCAAGGTATACCACCACGCTCTACCCAATGGGTTCACGAAAGCCGATGTCCATAGTGTTCTAAAATGTTGCGCCTGTGTATACAAGCTCAAATTGCATTCGTCTATATGCAAATGTACCCCACTAGGTACGGAAAGTAGTTTTGAGTCTATTAGGTTATGCTACCTGAAACTAATTGTATCCTGAAACACCATCAAGGAGAGATAACATCTTTGCCGTAGATACTGTTTGCAAAATATGTTCCATAGATGGCACGGGGTAGTTGTCTTTGTCTGAGGTGTGATTAATGTTCCAGAAATCGACACATAAGTGGATTTCCCAAGATTTCTTTCACATAGGCACAAGGTTGGAGACCCAAGTGGAATGATGAACTTTATATATGATTCGTGCATCCAAAAATTTAGTAATAGCTTTCTATATGAAGGGTTCAAGCAATGGATATACTTTTCTCAGCTTTTGTTGATATGGCTTGACCCTTTCCTTGATTGGGATGATATGTTGGATGATCCGTGTGTCATAAGTTTTCAAGTCATCATACATCCATGTGAACATATCTTAGTACTGTTTGAACAAGTGGATGAAGGCTTGCCATTCTTGCTGTGTACAACATGTGCCAAGATTAACAAACTTTGGATCCTTTTCTGTTCCGAGGTTTATCAGTTCATGCCTCATGGTGGAACTATCGATCTCACTGTTTCTTGACCCTTGGAACTGCTCTTGCAAGTCATATAGCTTTTTGAGTGATACCACACCTTTTGTGATAATGTGGCTTTTCATGTCATCAAATCCTCTTTGTAGAGATTTCTCGTGCTCGTCATCTTCTATTGTTACATCTTTGAAAACGTTAGCATTGTTCATAAAATGTAGTATCTATTGGTCGTCATTAAACACACGTAAGTTAGTTACGTTGTACAGGATAGATGCTTTGTACAAAATTTCAGTAGCAAATCTATCCCTAATTGGTGACATTCTTGAGGCTGCATTTGCTAGTGCACTGTTAGCTGCATTATGTGTACGCAGCACAACAATGATACTAAATGCTTGGAAGTTTGAGATTAGTCGCCATACCACTTCTTCGTAGTTTTTTAGATGTGGTGATAAACACTGAAAGGTGTCACATACCTGCCGTACCATTATCTCAAAATCAGCTACCACTTTAAGCATGACCACTTTGAGGCTGATGGCCTTCTGCAAGCCCAACACAAGTGCTTCATATTCTGCTACATTTTTCATGCACTCAAACTCCAAGTAGCATGACACTAGATGTTTCCTGTTGGAGGGTTTGATTATAACACACCTAGATCCTGAGCTGTCCGATGTCTTTGATCCGTCGAATTACAAAGTCCACAGCTCATCTATACACAGATCACATGATGTGCTAGTACTGCTGCTACTACTATCACTACTACTACTGCTAATATTGGTACAATGTGTTGTACAAGTTTCATTACAATCAGTTGGGCAAGGAAGGAGTACCAACTGTGTGTCTGATGGGGTTGGAACTGGCTATGCAGGATAACACCCCAATGTTGTCTCAAGGAGGCAGTTGCCAAACATGAGTTCTGCAAGAACCAACAGTTCATTTTCACCGTTGATGGGAGTGATATTATGCTTCATGTACCTCTCGGATTCCATTGGGATTTGGTTGCACTTGCCCTTGTGTGGAAGCCACATGTGGGACCAGTCCGTAGCAAACTCTCCATCCACCTTATTGGACCAGTCCTTACTGAGTAATAGACCATACGCTTTTGAGATGTCCACACCCACTATGTTGATACATTGGTGTGCTCGAGTATCGTGGGATAGTCAAATGATAATGTTCTCGTAATTCACCAATGAATGGTACTAATGTTCAATCAAGTTGGATGATTCGTGTGTTTGTCTCACTCCACTGTGCATTGATCCTTTTAGTGATGGAGAGCAACATGATATTGGCTGCCACACAGGAATCAACCAAATAGTTGTGAACATTGTAGTTGAAGATTTCAAAAGATAATAGAAATGGAGGGCAACTTGAGTTTGCTTCTTCCATTCAGAGTTTATTGAGCACAGTTGAAAGAGATCCAGGGGTACACTTTCTCCCTTGCCATTAGAGGTTGTACTGTCTACTATTATTAGTCCCAAAGTGCATAGCAAGATATCTCGTTGACTCTGGATCTTAGCCAACTTGAACAAGCTGATGTTTTGTTGGCTTGTTGGGGCTTGACCTAGGTTCGAAGTTAAGTAGCCAAATAAATCCCTTTAGTACTGGCCCTTTTGGCAATAGTTTGTGGAGTGCAGACCAAGGTCTCACCCGAAGTAGTATGGGAGGGTGCTAGAACAAGGTTTCCGCACCCTTGAGATGTTTGAGAGGTTAGACTAGTCCATTGTTTGTTCATGTGCATAGGTTGCTTCATGCACTTTCTCGTTCCTCGCAACCTAATAGATTTCCTTCCCGCAACCCTAACCAAGGGCTGTGGAGCTCCCGCACCGTGCTCTATGCTATTACCCGAGATCTTACTTATCTTCCAGTACTAGTTAATTACCTTTTCCTCTTTGAATGTCTTAAGTTATAAATAGTTATACAACAACATTCATACAAGTTTGTGTAGTAAATAAACAATATACTTGAAAATTATATCCAATCATGCATTAAACCAGGAAAAGATACACAAAAATGTAGTAAAAATTCTCTTTATTAATTCTCCCAACAATTATAGACTCAATCTGCCCCATGCACTTAGCTGCAGGGGTTCATGCACTTAGCTATGGACTACTAGGCCTCTGCGTACTCAGCTGTAGAGCCTTCTCCTACTCGATGATCCACAGACACTCTTTACACTACGACTCAATCAATTAGACTACTTATTTTCTTATATTCTCTCCTCTATTAGTTATCTTATACAAATAGAGCCTTGCTCTATTTATACAATCCCATGGTTCGTGTACCATGGGTAGTTCTATCCAGTTGAAATTACATTACAAAATCTAGGGCGAACAACGCTATGACTCTATTATAATTTTGCGCCCCATGCCCACAATTCGCGGAGCTTTTACAAGAAGATTTTGTCAAAACTTGGGCTTTAATCCCCAAAGCCTACCTTGGGGGGATTCCCTGCCCAACAAGCCCCCAACACAAACATTGTGACTCGCCCTTGAGTCACTCTGTTGGTGCAGAGATATTTGCGCAAAGTCCCTCCAAATGGGCTTGAATTGCGGCGAGGTTAGAAACGCACTCAGTTGTTGCCTGTTGGATATGCTGCATGCATTGTTCCGATACCACTATGTCGGAAGTGCTCCTCTGCATCAGTGTCTACATCCCATGCATGTGTGAGAGCTTGCCTTCAATTTCTTCTATGATGGTGAAGGCCTCGTCAATCCAAGGTTGAACGTGCACCTTCAGGACTGCTTCCTTGTGTCGTGTCGCGCCCACCTGTTCTTTCAGTGCTTTGGCTTGTTGCATTCGAGCGAGCCTCTGGGTGAGGGCCACCATCTGCGTAGTTCCTTTGATGCTGCCATACTATTGTTGGACTTCTCGTGCTTCTGTCTCTAAGCGATGGATGTTGGGGTCCTCCTACAGATTTGTGAGGACCTCAAATCATTATTCCAACATGTTGGTGTAGTCTCGCACAACACTATAAATTTCGTCCATTCTCACTGTGATAGTGCTAGCACACTGTTCTCTAAATTTTGGAGGGTTGGAGAGCTTTGCCTTTAACCATAGCTCATCAATTTGAAGGTTCAGATCCAGATGAACCTTTGTCATTTCCTCTTGTGCCTCACGCACCCCTATTGCTAACCTGTGGATGCATGCCTCTGCTAGAGTGGTTGCTGGGATGGCCATCTCTGGGACGTTTTGACAAGCTTCATATATGACCTATACCAAATGTTGATTCTGCAACACCACTTCATCACGCTACAAGCTTAACTATTCCATTTTGATTTTCTGCTCACTAATGACTTGCAGTGCACGACTCTCCCTAGTCTGCAGTTCTACAGTTATCCCATCCTACAAAATGTATAAGGTGTCCTGCAGGAGTGCAACAAGGTTGATGCTGAGACCCTTCAACATGTTAATTGTAGGCCTATCAGCCTCATTTGCTATCACTAGTGCCCTTTCTGGCAACACTACAGTATTCATCACCCAAGCACGCATCATTTGTTTTATTGTCATTATTCTGACAACAAGGCTGGTTGAAATGGTACCAGCCTGAAAGGGTGCACATCTGCAACTCCTGTAGCTACGCTCTAAGGGCCCTAAACACAATCTGGTTCTCTTGCATGAAATTTTGGAGGGCCTCAGAGGTGACATCATACACTATCTCACCGATGTCGTGTAGATCACCCTCAGTTAGGGTGATTGGGTCAATAGACAAATTTGATGCCTTGACCTTCTTGCGTGACCCTGTCCGCTTAGCTAGGTGCTAGTGCTTCAATTTTGTTGACATGGTTTGTGGGTCCACGCCTCCCTCTTCTTTCTCTGCTTCCTACCAATGTGAAGGTGACATTTGGCTCTTGCACGCCTTCACAACTACCTCCTATGTTGTTGTTGCTACTATGGCCTTTTCCTGCTCAGTTTCTATCTGTGCAGCATCTTGCACTACCCACACCTCTGGTGTCACTACCTCCTTCCTTCTCTTTTCTGTCATGTGCGATGCGCAACTGGGCCTCCTCTTTCTTCCTCTATGCCTCTGAATTCTCTATCTTTGCGATGTCTAGAGCGTGCCACTCTGGCGACCATGCCTCTAGTACATTAAAGATGATTTCGTCCGTGGCTACAAAGGGTAGCTTTCTCCATTGTTTGATTAAGTCCTTGCTCGCTCTGATGTAAATGTTATGGATGTATGCTTTGAATTCCAAAAAAATCTACAGGCTGTTGTAGACAGTGGGCGATAATTGTGGCTTACAATTGATCCCCATTCTTAGGTTCATCTCCATGAACACCCAAAATATTTTACTATCGTAGATCCTCTTGGCATCCTTTCTAGCCTACAGTGAAGCGTACTTCACGGTCTTTGGTAGATCCCTATCAATTGTGGGAAAATGATTAGCTTCTGGTAATCCCCTTGCCACGAGCACTATGGACAGTGGAAGCCATGCATAATGGAATGTTTTTCCCTATTCTTGAGCTTCACATAAATTCTCTGAAAAATCTTTGCAGAGGAACTCAGACCAGTTAAACTCGACCCCCTTCGTGCACTGCTGAGTTACTGCTACCACCGGCATGGGTACCTCATCTGCATAGCACTCGCGCATAACCTTACCAGTTATTATCTGGGTTGCCACTTTCACTGCCTTGTCATTGATGCTGGATATGGCGTAGCCCCTTTTCTTCTTTGCCAACTTGTACTTTTTCTTCATGGTCTTCGCGATGGCCAAGTCACTATGTTTCCCTTCCAAGATGTCCACGGGTTCCTCTCATTTCCATGGAAGATGGGAAATGTGGTGAATCAAGTCTGTCATGATGGGGGTGGGCTCCTCCAGCCATAAACACCCATCATGCACCAGGTAGAGCTGCTGCTTGATGATGAAAATGGTTATTGGGGTGCGGTGGAAATGCGGCACCCGGAGTAGGCTCAGTAGCTCAGCTTTTTCCACTCTGTGCAACCACTTTCGTGCTCTAATTCTGTAACCCCTACCACAGTGTTCTTCTTGGGCTTCATAAGGTGTGATGTCTCAAGGTGAGGGAACTTCTCGTGGTCAGTGAGGTCCCAATATTTGAATTTTAAGCTTGGCACCCATCCCAGGTGCGTTCCATCAAAAATAATGTTATCTAGGAGAAGTAGGGTCTGGAGCGAGCTCTTGGTCTCGTCAAGGTCCTTGGGCACTTTAGCCTTCTCTTTTCATGAGGTTCCTAGGTGGGTAGCTTTGTTGGGGGTTGTGCAAGTTGAGTTTCCTACTTCATGCCTTCATCCTCATCCTCTATGATGATAAGATCCTCTAGGTGTTCTTGTTCTTCATCGGTCTCTATGGTGATGACTTCCCCTTGTCCTCCATTGACAACTTGGTGCGCAGCCGGTTCCATGGGGACACACGTACAAGACCCATCGCTTGTCTGTCCTTCTTGGGTCTTGGAGTGCGCAATGATTTCGGGATTCTGCCACAATATTAACACCTTCTGGGGAATCCCCCATAGTCAGGGCCTATGTGGCCTCTTCGGTGGTCATTTTTGTTATCTCCATAATGTCCTTTGTTGTTGCCATCATGTTCGTCCCAAAATCTAGCACTTGCAAACTCACGGGCTCAATCAACACTTGGCACACAACAATCAAGGCTCTACTCAATGGCTCAACTCATAATGACCAAGTGCTTTTTACTGGGAAGCCCCTTGTAATTTATAATGCGTTTTGAATTTGAATTCAACCTTTCCCCCCAAATCCGATTCATTAATCCTCCCTTGGTGGTAGATTTCCTCAAATCTTTCCAATAAACTACGTCTTAAATGCCTGTTGCTCTCCTTTTGGTCTTAAGTCGAGCATCCCATCGTGAATAGGGACATTAACAATCACTTTTTGGCCAACCCATGCAGTAGCGCAGCCCCCTATGTGCGGGCATAGACCTTGTGGCTCTTTGCTTCTGTGCACAGCTCCAACATCATGCAGCTCTCGGGCACAATGGTTTATAGTCCCACGCTTCCTTTCAACTACCTGGAGCGCTAAGACTATACTTCCTTTAGCTACTCAAGTGGTCGCACCACCCATGTGAAGTTTCATACTATCATCCATCATGTTTCCTGGAGAATACCCACCTTTTATTTACGATTGGCATCGTGCACTTTATCATCTTCAACGTACTACCCTGGTCAATATGCTTAGCAATGTGCGATCCAAGCCAAGGCATCAGACTGATCAATTTGTAGCAATAGGCCTTAAACCTATCATCACGATCATACGCATCTTGCCTTAGTACCCTGGCCTTTTTTCTGAGAAAATCTTCCTTTATATCGTCCTCTAACTTCTTGACTTCCACGTCCACTAGAGTGCTTTTCTTCCTTAATCGTGCACAGTCAGGTTTTTTCACGGGGTCCTATAAGCCTAGAGAACTACTGATACATGCAGGTCCCCGTCAGTCCACTTCACATTGTGGACCTTTTTCAGCGCTTAGTGTATTTTGTTAAAAGCTTTTGCGTAGATAATTTTTGACACACTTGGTCATTCCATACTTCATGCTTCCAACTGGAGGGATTGTTCGCATCATTGCTTACCTGCACCTGCTTACTGATCGAGTCTCCCACCGTGAGGATGGTGTGAATTCATGCAGGTTTCACACCATATGCCTGTATCCACCTAGATGGGTGGGTGTGCAGGCTGGTTTGTCCATCATGCTTGTATTTCAAATGCATCTAAGGCTTCCCAAACCACACGCGCATCATCCTTCTACATTTGTGCTAGTCCTCAAAACTTCATTGGTACATACCCACCATATTGCGGGCATAGCTTGCAATACCCATTTGACACCATCGAAATGTTGTTGTTCAGGTACTTCTCTTTTAAATTTGTTCAAGAAGTCATCCACCTCACTTAACCCATCATATGTAGGTAGATCTCTTACCTATGTCACCACATAGTGCAATGACCTCATCATCATGTTACAATTGAGCATGGTTCCCTCATGTAATCAGTTATGTCATCGTTCTATCTCCTCGTGAGAATCTCATGTGCAGGATCTTTCGCACTCCCAAGAGATTCAACCATCCGCGATTGGATTTACCCAATCTTGCTTGCATGCGGTTATCTTGTAGATGCAGTCCAGATCGTTGTCCTTGTCATAGTTGCAGACTAGCCCCGTGTAGCGCGATCCTTTTGTAGGTTCTAAAAGTACCACTATGCACAGTGACTTTTTCTCAAATATAATCTTGCTCTTCTTAAGATTTATCACTCCATTCATGTCAGTGGCCCAATCTATTCCCAATAGCACCAGGTAGGGATTGTTGTCATCAACAATCTCTATCACTTCAAAATCTGCTAGCATGCTTTATCCTTCAATATCTACTGTGATTCCCTATAATCTCCCCATATCTAGTATATTTTTCTAGTTCGCCATCTGCAGTTGCATAGGAGTAGCACAAGCCTGCCCATGCACTCCCATGTCTTCTTTGGCAGGATGTGCATGTCTGATCCTAGACCCAAAATCACTTGTTCCATCTCGTATTCCCTGATCTGCACAGTCAATCTCATTTCCCTTCTTATTTGCGTCGTGTGCTTCTTGAGTTTTCGAACAACACACAGTTCTCTTGGCACGGTCCCAGTGCATCTAGTTGTGAGTTGTTGTAGCCCCTTTACAACCTTTCTATCATGCAGTAGCTTCATCCATGTCTCCAAGAACATAGTGAGCATCGATGGGTCCATTTTTGGCTCTAGTCTATCTTTACTTCTTGAAGTGGAGGAATCAGTGAAGCTCCTCTTAGCTTCCATGAAAGTCCCCTTAGCATGCTCCAAATAAAATTTTGGTTCCTTCATTGGAGCCTTCCGAGCCTAGGTAATTTCCTCAGGTTTCTTTCCTTTGTCATCTCCTGTCCTAACTCCTCTCTGGAGCACGATATTTACATTAGTGTCTTCCTCATGCTACTTAGACCTAATCATTTGAAGGTTCTGAATCAGGGGAGGTTGGAGTGCTCCTTTATCGCGCAACCTCGCTATTAGTGTGGGACAATCCTCCATATCATGATTAAACAACATAAATTACAATCTTGATGGTCGTGTTTGATTCATACAATTGCAGACATAATGCCTTGGCCCTCCGAAATTGTAACATATCCATTGTCGATGACCTCCTCCTAGTCCCCCTCCACCTCGGCCTCGTCAGCATCCCTGAAATCTGGTGCATGCCATTCCTGTGTTTTGATCGAGGGCTCGTGTTTCAGCCTGGACTCTGTAGGTAGAAGTTCAATCCATCATCATTTCATAACTTCGACAGGTGCACTCATCATGTCTTATCGACCTACAAAAATTACAAAACAACTGTTATGAATTCTGCATATACTTCTTTAATAGATGACAGTTATCTATAGCATGCTTTCCTCCTATCTGACAAATCGCGAACCATAATGTAGGCACCACGCTTGGTCCTTCTTGTGCCTCCAGTCTTAGTGGCATTGGCCCTCTTCCTGCAAGGTAATTTGCGAACATTGGGCAGTGGTCCTTGTTGTTCCCCTGGCCTTTGCATTTTATGGACCATACCTCATCGCGCATCTTTGGGCTAGTTGTCCTATCATGTTTCAAACTCTGCATCTCCAGGCACAAGTTTTTCAACTGCGCGTTAATCTATTAAACTCCCAGGTTAGGATATTGTATTGGAGTCTCGTGTAATCTCATCATGACCTCCAAAGCCTTAGCTTAAGTGGTTAGCTTTTATTCTGACAATGCGTTTTGTAGATGCGGCATTAACGATGCTACAAACCATTCGAAGTGTTGCCCATCAGTTAATTTCATGTTTTCTTTGCAAATTACGCACTTAAGTCTTTGATCCAATTCTCATGGGGTATCGCTTGGTAGCATTGTGATCTCCTTGAATCGAATGATCAACTGTGCCTTCGACTTTGGCCTGCTAAATTCTTTGTTTAGCATAGCTTGGATATCCACGATCCCCACATTTGGATTGTCATTGGAATGTTTAATGTACTAGGTCAACGTGCGATCCTACAGAGCACTGACTAACGTTGCCTTCTTTATATTATCATCCTTGAAACCCTGTGCTTCCCATACAACTTTTATCACGAACCAAAACTAGTCTGGATCTTCATTCCCTACTCCCTTGAACACTGGTAGCTTTATCATGCATGCCATCTTGCTTCGCGGTGGTGGCAGAGATCATATGGGTAAAGACGGGGGTGAAGATAGTGAAACTGGGGGTGATGTGGGTGGGGGTGGTATGCGTGGAATTCTCTGCCTTATCAGATTGATCAAACTTCTTCGTGAGACCTTTGCGAGCTCTTCTTCACCCCCTTGTAGAGAATAAATCAAGGGGCTAGTTTCTAGTTCTGTGCTACCTTCATTTCTATAGATTCTCCTACTCCTCGTAGACCCAAACATGAATTTATTTTCATAACCTGCTTTTCACATGGTAGCATTTTAATCCAATTTTAACGTACTACTAGCCCTTTTGGCAACAATCAGCGGAGCGTGGACTGACGTCGCACCCGAGGTAGTATGGGAGGGTGCTAGAACTAGGTTTCCACACCCTTGAGATGTCTGATAGGTTCGACTGGTCCACCGTTTGTTCCTGCACGTAGGTTTCTTCATGCACTTTCCCATTCCTCACAGTGTAATACACTGCCTTCATGCTTCCCTAACCAGGGGTTGTGGAGATCCCGTGCTGTGCTCTGTGCTATTACGCGAGATCTTACTTATCTTCTAGTACAATCTAACTACCTTCACCTCCTTTAATGTCTTAAGTTATAATTAGTTATACAAAAACATTCATACAGGTTCACGTAGTAAATAAGCAGTATACTTGAAAATTATATCCAATCATGCATTAAACCAGGAAAAGATACACAAAAATGTAGTAAAACATATCCTTATTGATTCTCCCAATGGCTACAGACTCAATCTGCCCCACACACTCAGTTGCAAGGGTTTGCACACTCCTCTACGGACTACTAGCCTCTTTGCACTCAATTGTAGAGCCTTCTCCTACTCTATGACCCACAGACACTTTACACTTTGACTCAATCACATATACCTCTTCCCTTCTTCTATTCTCTCCTTTATTAGCTATATTATACACTTAGAGCCTCGTGATATTTATAAAATCCCATGGTCCACGGACCATGGGTAGGTCTATCTAGCTGGCATTACATTAGAAAAACTAGGGTAGAAAACCTTATGACTCTATTATAATTTCGCGCCCTACACCTGCAATTCATGGAGCTTTTACAAAAATATTTGGTCAAGAATTAGGCTTTAAGCCCCAAAACCTGCCTTGGGAGGATTCCATGCCCATCATGTTCACTCAAGTTTTCTTCATGTCATCAACTATGTCATAGTCTAGAGGTGGTTGACTCACTGAGATGTCCAGGGTGGAATGGATGTTATAATTTCCTAGCAGAGTGTTTCGCAACTTCCTGCTCATGGATGTAATATTTTCCACCGCTGTCTTCCCATACTTATTTTGTGTTTGTTGCTTTGAGGGAGCCAGTCGGTTGGTCTTCCTTATTAGTAGTCTGACCTTTTCTTGCATCTCCCTCAATGTTGGGGGAGCCCCTTTGCTTCTAAGACTGTAATGGTCAATTTGTTTTCAGGGCTGCTTCTCGTTGTTCATCTTTGCCATTGTTTACGAGCACTAATATGTGTTCACAAGAGACAAGGGAGCAACTAACATTGAGACCCTCAGTCATCTTGTCAAGAGCTTGTCCACTGAAATGTCCAAACTCAAACAACGTGGATCAGATACATTTGCAAGTAGTCACCCACATAGGTAGAGATAGGAAAGCATCACATCAAGTAGCAGCTATTTCTTTCCAAAAACTGTGCTGAAGCCTATGTTATAACTTGAACAATGTGCAGACCCAAAATTTTGTTCTTTCCACAAAGAACATTATCCTGAGAATTGTTTTCGAGGCTGGAAACGAGTCACAAATAGTTTTTATAGTCATACACTTAGGATAGGAAGGAATATGCAAGAGTAACCAGAAGGCATGTACAATGATGAAGAGGTTGCACCTGATGATCCATCAAGCTTTGAGCTTCATATTATTTGAGGCAAAGCCATCATGGCTGAACGGTCTGGTTCACCTAGTTCCTCTTCCTCTCCTACGTCTGAAAGATTGTTTGAGGAGACATTTCCTGAATTACTGTAGTCACTTGAGGACCAAGGCATTGAACTTGGAATTGTTGTGAGAATTCAATCATTGTCATCTCGTCCTCCACCTCCCTCAGATACTCAATCAATTTCCGATATTTGCTAGAATCCTTGGATAATCTTATCCAGACTCCTGGGAGTCAGCCAACCCATGGTGATCAGCTTGGACTGGTTGTTTATCCTCTGAATCCTTTGTTCAACCCTATTGTGATATCATTGCAATGTCCATATAATCTGTATGATCAACTGGGTATTCCTTTGGAATTTTCCCCTTGAACATCTTCAGTCGTAAATCGTCACTTGTTTCCACCCATGGAACTTGAAAGTGAATTTCCAATCTCCTCTTTGGGTGGCTCGGAGGTTTCCACTCCGCACACTGTCGAGGAGGAAGAAGATCAGTTTCCTCCTAAAGGTTTCCCTTTCACAGGAAGCATTCTCTTTAGTTCTTATCGGAACTTACCTCCAAATTATGTGACTTTAGCACAGTTTCTCGTAGGCACACCTAGTGCCTCTTCACTTTATCATAATCCTGTTTGGGCCTCTGATGCAATGCCTACCACGAGTCCATTCATTCTAAATCTGACCCCCCAACAGGCACTGATTTCTTTCATTACTTCAGTCCTGGTGCAACCCACCATTCTGAACCCTCTTGTCTCATCAGTCCAAGTCAACCGTATGGTGCAACCAATGGTCTTGAGTCATACCTCTATCAGTCCATCAATCCCTCCAGTAAGTTCCCAAGCTATGCCACCACCTGGGGGGTAGAATCTGAATGTATCTATGGTGTCGAGAACACCTAATGTGAGTAGATCTCATTCTCACACACTTGGGTTGAACCAACCTTCTTTTGGTGTTATTCAAAACCTTGCTGGTTCTACTGGATCAAGCAATGTCCAATACCAATAGGTCCAAAATCCCGTTGGTTTGTCTGGGTCAATCAATTTCTAGTATCAGTAGCCTTATGATGCTCATGTTCAGTACCAAACTCCTTATGTTCCATATGGTTCCCAAGGAATGGTAAATCCACCTTACGCCTTTCAGCCTAGGCAATATGTTCAACCTAGTATATAGTTCAGAAATTTTCAAGGTTTCAATCTGGGAACTATCTAAGTGCCCTTGCAGCAACAAGGACAACCTCTGCAACAATGAGGGAAACCTTCATTGTAGCAACATCCATCCATGAAGTAGCAAGGTCTGATGATGCAGCAGTAGGGACAACTGCAACAGCTGCAGGGGCAACCCTCACAATAGTTGCAGTAAACCAAGCAGCCACAAATGCAATATGTTCAGAAACCCTCCCAACCTATGTCTTCGCAAGGCCAACCTCTACAGCTGTAGGGACAACTTTTGCCACCACAATGTCATCCCTCACAATAACAAGGCCAACATGGGTAGCAAGAACCCTTATATACATATCAACAGGGTCAACCTTTGTGAGGACAAGGTCAAGGTCAATTCCTTCAACAGCAGGCCCCAAATCCTCATGTCCAGGGGAAACATGTTTAAAATCCTCTTGCCCAAGGATAGGAGGTCCAAAATCCTTATGTCCAGGGCCAACAGGTCCAAATCCCATATTCCCATGGACAATAGGTGAAAAACCTATATGTCCAAGATCAATAGGCTCAAAAGCCTTTTAACCCGTATTTTTCTCATCAATAACATATGGCTAGACATTTTCAAGGCTTTCAGGGTCAAAATCCACCCTATAGGCAAGTTAAACTACAGTGAGGGAAAAATCAAATGCCCTATTGATAGAACCCTCCACTATGGGGACAAAATACTTACCAGCATGGACAGGCTCCTCCAATTAGACCCGCTTACTGACCTCTAATGCCTTTCAATACCTAATTTCCATTCTCAGCTACACTAGAGTAGCCAGATGTGTCTTGACTCACGAATGATCCAAATTTTCATGTGCCCTACTAACCTTTGGTCCCATCCAAGGTCCTGAGCGATTGTCCAAATTTTGATGGGAAAGAAAAGGAAGATTCTCAAGCCCATGTGATGAAATACCACCTCTGGTGCTCTTCGAACTCTTACGTTGATGATTCTATTCATCTCCATCTTTTCCAACGAGCCCTCACAAGAGGTGTAGCTAAGTGGTACATCGATCTATCTTGAAGTACTTATTATGACTTTAACTTGTTAGCCATAGCTTTCCCCCTGCATTTCCAATTTCTTGTTCACTATGAAATCAACACCTATTTGCTTATGTCACTCAAGCAAAATAATGTGACCCACATCTCCGATCACATCCATGAATGGAGAAGTACACGTCGACTGATCAAATTCAAGATTGATGATCAGTTATGGACCAAATGGTTTACCAAATCATTTGTCGCTCCAATTGCTCGCGATATTTCTATGGGTGGGTATGTCACAGAGGAGCAAGCCATTGCTCATGACCAGTACTTAGATCTCATTTATTCTTAGTCTGGCACTTTATATGAGTTATTACCTGATGCTCCGAGGCCATCATCCGATCTGACGGCATCAAAGTGACAAACTACACCTCCTATTGATGGAGTAATTGGTTCAGTATCCCAGGCCCTTGCAAAATATTCTTCCAAACAGAAGTTGACCTCAAACACTTCTTCCAATAGTCCCTCTCAGAATCAACCTGGCCTTAGTAAAACTTCATAGGTCCTTGTTGTTTAGTGTACTACAGTGGAAAAATCCTCCAAACGTAAGAATAAAGGTGAAGGAAAACCTAGAGTTGATGCCCCAAAATAGGGTCCTTCTAAGTCGTCTGCTAGTGATGCTTCCTAAAAGAAGCCTAAGTATCTGTGCCTCATCTGTGAAGAGGATCACTATACTAAGGATTGTCCTAGATTATTCGAAGTTATTTTTTTCCTCAAAGGGACCCCACATGTCCTAAAAGAGCCATTTCCATTGTAGCCGACCCAAATGGTAGAACAACCTCAATCATCTGCTTCCTCAAGTTCGCAAGTGTTCATGATGTGTATGCCCATTAATGTGGCTACTAGATCAAAATATTATCAAACTCACTTGACATCAGGGAAGGAAAAAGAAGTTGTCCCTTCTTCTTCTACCCCGTCAAGTTCTAGTCCTCTTCATATATAACGACCTAACCCTGATTCTGTCATTCAACCACCTTCTCGAGGTGTGCTGCAAAAGTCCTTGTACAATTCCAACGCTCACACCGCTCAACACTATAATATTTTGAGGATTTGACTCAAGTGTCATCGGTTATGTTTGCCCTCGAGGTACTTCAAAGCTTTCCATCTCAACAAAAATCATTATTGTCGACTATTGGGGGTATTGATCCCGTTGATTCTAGTCTTATATGTTTTGATCTAGAAAAACATGTTCTTTGTCTTCGTCATCAGATTTGCTTTCTCATCCAGGTCACATCAATGATAAAACCATTCATAGAACTGTCATTGATGAAGGTGATTCCACTTGCATCATGTCCTTTGCTTTTCGGAAGAAAATTGGTTCTCCTACTTTGAACCAGTCCCCTAACACTTTGGAAGCTTTTGACGAGTGTGATTCATGACCATTCAGTGTCTTACCTAACCTTGCCATTACTTTGGAGGGAAAGATAGTGCACATTGAAGTAGATATTGTTCATGATAACATCAATTATAATCTTCTAATCAGACGGAGTTGAACCCATGGCATGGATGTTTTAGCCTCCTTCTTGCTCTGTGTGATTTGTTTTCCCCATCAAGGGAAAATAGTCACAGTTGACCAACTGCCCTTCTTTGCCTCTTCCTCCTCAGATGGAAATGTTCAGTATGTAAAGCACATCGGTGCTCCTTACGAGAGTGTGGGGGAGGACTCTTTAAAGATCATGATCTGATGGAATCTCTCATAAAGTACTATGCTTAGGTTATATCACATGGTTACTTTTGTAAAATAAGTGTGTCATTCATTTTTGTGTAGTGTGGTTTGGTGTGTTGTTTTGGAAGTAGCTTTCCTAATTATTATGATTTTTCCTTCTTTACAGATGTCAGTCTCCTCACATCAGTTTCATTGATGGTGGTTGTCAAAGTACTTAGAACTTATCATCCATAGCATGGACCATTTATGACCCCCATGGTGAGTTGATTGATCTTCAATTAATTTGTCTAGTTCAAACAACTAATAACATCATTGAGTATAGCGCAGTTATTGAATTATTGTCAGAAGCTATCACTCTTGGCATCAGATATTTGGTTGTCAACCTTGACTTACAAGTTGTTGTTATTCAACTCAATAGGCAATATTCCGTCAGAAACCCTTAGATATTGAGAATGTATCTATGTATTCATCTATTGGATAGAAATTTTGATTACATTACATATCATCATATTCTTAGACCTATGAATACATGGATTGATGCATTAGCTAATTATGTGATGGATAGACATTCGCGAAACATGTAAAAATAAAAAACAAACCATTTGTATCATAGTAAGTAGGAAAATATAGCATATATGTATGTGTGTCAATAATGTTTGTCATACATCAAAGCCTCAAAAAATAATATGCGTGTCCAAAATACATCGGTGGGTCGCAGGCCTCAAAAATATGGAATGCTAGAACTATCCACTACATAGCATGATGCTTGTGGTAGCATCTAACTGCTCAGACTACGTGAGTCAGCAGTCGGTGGATCCAATCTAACACCCCCATCGGATGCCTCTAGTAATGGCGTGGGACATCACCCATCCAAGCATAATCTGGGATCCCATAGGTCAAACCCTCTAGATTCCAATCAATCTCCTCCTCATTGTCGTTCCCCTCCTGATAAGGAGCGACATCAAACTGCCTAGTGACGTTCCTGGAAATTGGGGACATCCCAACAGGGCATTCTTGTCTGACATCTGCATTCATAAAATCAAAGTGTAATGAACACATATTTTAAAAACAGTAAAAACATCAAAAACTAAAAAATTGTTTGTTTTAGCCTCCATCATAAAAATCCTCTCCTTCTAGGAGCGGCATATCCAAATCTCCATGGAAGTCAGAATCACTGTAGGGCCATTCCTCCATTATAAGCATCTACCATCGTAGCCATGAGAAAAAGGTGGGCTTGTAGGACATCTATTGAGCCCTCGTAACCTTGGGAATTAACTCGCTCCAGCGGACCATCCGTGGGTCTCGTGGCATCGGTGGATGCACCTCGGTTAGCTGGTATTGGAACAATGGAACACGCTCCAAGATGAAGATCACTAGCATAGACCCAAAGCAAAATTGCTTCAGGTGTTCCACCTCAGCTTTTGATAGCTAGCGCTTCATTTTGATTTTCATAGATTCCACCTAGTTTAAAATAGTGGGCACTATGCACTCAATAGCATATAGGAACTTCGACTTGTCAGTCTCATGTGGCGCTTGGGACCCAACCACTCTATTGATGGTCAATGGTAACACTCTCCACACAATATCCCGAATAGTTGCGATCTCGATCTTGCCACTCTTTGATTTGAGAGCTTCTGTGCAATGTTCGACAAGCAACATGGAAACACTTTCCCCAACTGGCCTTGACCCATATAGGTCGACTGGTTCCCTTCTCTAAGATAGTCCTATGATGAAATCAATATCTAAAGTCTCCAACTCTAGCCCTTGGTCACCAATGATAAAATTTCCTGATTTATGTCCTAGAGATTAATCAGGTACCATAACAGCTCAAGTTGAGTCCGCATCCCTATTGTGAGAAAGAACTTGAGGAGCCAATAGTTCCTCAAAGCCTCCAAGCAATTTGTATCAGTTGTAGCTTGGGTATCGATATCCTCATGCTCTCTTTCTTTCCGATTCACCATTTTCGACGATTTTCTTCCTGCAAAAACCATTCAATCAAGTCAATAATCATCTTCTGACAGAGAAATTTGGATTCAAGAGGTCAAAATTGAGCAAAAACATGTAAAAATTTTGTTCATGGCACTGAGATGACTATTTTAAAAATAGTAGTGCTGACAACATGGTTGGTAGTTTTAGCCACCCTCGATCGGTGTGATTTCGTGCCTGGAAGTCATGTCGACCGAGGGATTTTTTTTTTTTCCGAAATCTCCCCATGAAATCCAAAAAATGGATAAAAAAAATAAAATACAGTATGGAAATGGAGCTTAAGTTCTTGGTTCTTACCTGCACCTGACGGCTCAGCAAATGACCTCCTGGATCTCCTGTAATCTACTCCAGAACATTTAGGGCAGAAAAGGGTAAAAATCTCTTCACATAAAGGTAAAATGGTAAAAATTAAAGAATAATTACTTTTTCCCCTTTTATTCATTTTTATGAAAATATTAGGGTTTTTTAATGTGTTTTTGACCTATTTTACCTCATAACTACATAATTCATTTACCTTTCATATGTAGCAACAAGCGACGGATTGTTGACGATGGTACTTGAGTCACCTTTAAGCCTTTTTTTGAATCGTAAATATGAAAATATCGCCGAGTATTTTTCTTGTTTAATTGTTAAAGCAAATAAAATGGGAGGTCTGCTTTCAGCTCTTTTTCGACGTTTTAAACATGAAAATATTGTCAAGATCTTGGCATTTTGAACTTGTTAACGGATGTGAAATGTCGTTTACCCAATATACATTTACCCTTTTTTTGAGTTGGGATAAACTATTTAAAAAAAGGTACTCCCTCACTGAAATGTCCAAGCGGTTCTCTCAAGTATCGTTTTCTACCTTTTCGGGCTCAGGAGACACAAATTTATTAAAAGGGACCATGTGGAGTTTCCTTTTCCATGTCTTTTTCAAACTCTATAAACATGAACAAGATATTGAGTTACACCTTTGTCAAACTCGTTAAAACATTAAATGACATCAAATTCATCACCATAACAAGCGTAAGCTTCTCCTTGCTAGGGCTCATTAAACTTACTTGGTTGGATTCGTCTAAAGGATGAACTTATAGTGCTAGCATATCCTATCCCCTTCAAGCGTGCAATAAAACAAAATTGGGGTACCTGCGAGAAATGGTGGGAGAAAATTTTGAAATTCAATCAGTCGTGTCAGTAGCTCAGTCTTGAACATGACACTATATGTTTTGTGTTGGTTTGGGATATCCTCCTTTTCATCATTGACCTTCCTAGATTGGGCCACTCATTCTTTTCCTTCCATTTGATCTCTACCACGTCATCATGACCACTGATCCTATCGATCCCAAAGATGCCAAACTCTAGAATCGTGTCGCCAATATGTTCAAGAGGCAGTCCTTCTGCAGTTACACTTACTCTTGTTCATCTATATCATCTGAAATTGATTGCATCCCTTTTTCTCATGTCGATGATGTGGGATACATCATGGCCTTCAACATAGTCGCTTCTTGTCGACTTCAGCTCATTCTCCAGGAATCTGAACAAGGGACTCCCTTCGAATACCTTAGAGCTTGCATGCCCTAATGGCAAGTTCTTAGCACTCGACAACAATTTCACATCATTGGCTTTCGATCGGATGATTTCACAGGTGTTCGACATCAATTACTTTATTCACATTCCGTGAATTGTGTTGCTCGTACCTTGAGAGCCATTGTCATTATTGGTGGTTTCTCTCGCGTTTGTTAATGGTTCACATCATTGACCATAATCAAGCGACTTCCTAGCATGTTCAACTTCAACACGTTCATTTGCATATTAGGATTTGTAATTTGATAGGGTCATTTGGAGCTACCCTAGGCTAAGGTTACATTAAGTCCAGGTTTTGAGGTAATGTGACATGATCATGTTGATATACATGTATCTTTCAGTTGGATGGCTGCGACCATACCATGAGTTGTTATACGTGATCCTTCTCATTATTGGATGGTTGCAACCATACCTTTGTTTCATTATGATCCTTTATGATGGATGGCTATGCCCATGCCTTAGATCCATTTACATGATCATTCTATGGATCGTTGCATCCATACCATGATTCATGTATTATTCAGAGTTTTTCAGTGATGTATATGTATCTATGCTTTCTTGTAGGTTCTCCGATGACAGACTCTGATTACCTGCACACACTTGTAAAGAATTTCACTCCTCACGCTATTTTAGCCTTCATGTTTTAGGGGGCATCTGTTACGCATAATTTTTTCATTGTCCCCGTACTCCCTATCCACGATCTTGGAGGAAATCTATGGTGTGCTCAACATGCTTTCCTACCATGAAGAAACTCCCATTGTGTCCCTCCTCATGAGCTGAAAAATTCATTTTTGCATTATTTCCCAGAAATATTCTCTTTATCCCAGCTTATAAGATCAGTGCTAAAGACCCATGTCCTCCTCACACCGATATGCAGGGTTTACAAATGTTCCTAGCACCGATCAGATTGATAGAGACCTTTCTCAGTCACGTCAATTCTCTTTTGGATTTTTTTTTAAATATGGAGCCGAAGCTTCCAACTCTAGAAGCTTTGTAATGGAAGTCTGGTAAATGGTTAGGCCAGATGGAGTCGAGGAGGTCAGTTTGGGCTCCTTTCCTCTACTAGGATGGAACTAATGCAAGAGATAAGGCCTTCTCCCATGAGAAGAGGAACCATCTCCCCTCCATCCCAGCCATATAAACCTCTCTTTCTCCCAAGCAAAAGCTAGTTGATAGGTTTTATTCGTAATTAAGTTTTGGCTGAGGTTTTGATTTTGGAGCAGTCAGCAAGCTACCCATATTTTGTAGCTTTATAGTTTGTGTTTAAGGGAGAATTGTTAGTTTGGTTTGGTGTGAAGACTAAAGGAGAGAGCTTTGAGACTACCATTGTTGAGGCTATACATGAGATGCTAGCAGAAGTGTGGGAACCCAGATATGTCAAAGGAGAGAAACAACGTCAAGACATCGATTGTAATCTCTTCTTGAACTAATATAGATGCAATTATCAATTGATTTCCTACATGAAATGTCATCTCACATATTTATGGCTTAATTTTTCTTCACCTGTTAAGTAGGCTTAATACAGTATTGTATGCTATTATGTTTTTTGTTTGCTATTGTTTACATGTTTCAAGTGTGCGAAGGAAAGAAACAAAAGATAGCTGGAGTGAGGAAAGAGAATCATCACCAAGGGGAATAGTGTTCTCAGAGGTAGGCCCTCTTAATTGATTCTAGCCTAAGGAAATCTTCCATATATTGTCTGTTTGTGACTATACCTGCTCTCTCAAGCTAGAGGAATTGTTTGTGTCCACACTTATAATTTACCTGCATCACACCCCTTCAGCTCCTTGATATACATCTTTTAGTCCAGGTAAAGAAGGGAAATTGCCTATGGAGTGGTTTTATTCATAGATTGAGGAGATTTCAATAGAATTCAATGGATATTGATTCCTAGGGTGCCTCCTGGTGCGTCTAGGATAGAAAATGGCTAAGGCTCTCTCTCCTTCCACATGTTTTCTCTTAATGTACATGGTGTCCATCTGTAGGGCTAGGGTTTGTAGCATCTCACTCTTGAAATCCTCCTGTATGTTTCCAATTTCACCTTTAATGGATGAATTGGAACAGGATGGACTGACCATAGGTTGAACACCCGTACCATTTTTCCTAGCTGCCCTAGAATGGTTTCTAAAGACAGTCTTAATATCATCATAGGGTAAATGGTAGATGTCCCCTCCTCCTAACAAGTTTAGGGTATCCAGAAGATCTTTCGTTAGTCCTCTAAGCAGGACTAGCTTTAGTTACTCAGGTTCAAGTGTACACTTGGCCCTTTTGTAGCTAAGTTGGAATCTTTCTTCATAGTCTTCTAGGGATTCATCACTGCCTAAGGTCATCCTAAAAATTTCCTCTTTAGTGTCTTTAGACCTACATTAGTCTCGATGCTTGTTGTTGAAGGCTTGCTGCATCTGAACCCATGTTGTTATGCTATCTCCAGGTAAACCCATGAACCAATGCAAGGCTTCATCCTTGAGAGTGGATGGAAATAGTTTCAACTTCTGTGCATCATTGGTGTAGTCATAGGTTCAACATATAACAAAAAACTCAAATAAGAAAGTGTCTGAATCTTCTGAGGTTAGGCCATGGAAATGAGGAAGCGAAAATGGGGTTATATTTTTCATATTATTATCCCCATTGGTTTCCCTCATGGGGAAGGCACCTCGACTCTTTCCCTATTTCCTCTCTCATTTCTGTTTTCAGCCATTAGTTTAGTACGAATGGGTTCTTCTTCTTCTTCTTCCCCTGTAGGTCATTCAAATATTTCTGGTTTCTCAGTTAAGGGTTCCTCCATTTCATAGCCACTGAAGAAGAGAGAAGGTGGGTTGTTTGAAACAATGGGGATACTTGGCAAAAATTTCCCTAAGTTATCCCCATTCGTACGAGGCATGAAAAAATGTTTTTGTTGTGTTTTGTGTTTTTTCCAAATTTTGAAAATAATTGAAGAATTGAAATTGCAGACTGAATGAAAACTACTGATTGAATGAAAAATTAACTTCTTGATTGAAATATTACTTGTAGAATGGAAAGGAAAGCAAAGAATGCAAAATGTAAAAGAGAGCAAACTAAATTAATTTTGCAAAAATTAAAGTACTAGCAAAATATTAGAAACAAGAAATGGAAGAAAGAAAGAAATAATCACATATTACTTAGACACCTCCTCAGGAATGGTGCCAAAAAGTGATGAACACCGGTATTGCAACAAGAATGATGCAACTCCTGGGACTACCAGCTTTACTTTCTCAACCTGGGGTTTCTACAAACTTGGAGGTGACAATTCTGTATACACAAGTAAAAGTGGTGGTTCTGGATTTTTTCATTTTTCAACTGGCGAGAGACCGCAATGGTTTTCAAGCCAAAGTTCTATGGATTTAGAAGGAGCTTGATTACTAATGAAAGAAAGAGAAATATACTCTAGGAGAAAGCTTGTCTACTGCAATAAGGAAAAAGGACTGAAATCCAATGCTAAAACACACCATTTCCTAACTAACTTCTGAGAAATTATGCTTTACAAGAATGCCAAGCTAACATGTATGAAATTCTTTTGTCCTAAGCATGGAAGTTCAAAACATCAAACATTACTACTATGCATGTAAGTGACTGAAATAAATCTGTTCTTTTTTCCTTTTGTTCTTTTTATGGGAAAACAAATGTGAAAGCTAATCTCCTTTGGTGATGTGACAGGTAAATTAGGGATGCTGGTGGATGGTTGGAAGGTTTGGGAGACACTTAGGTTACCTTGAGTGGCTTCCTATAGGTTTTTCCTCAATTCATCCTCAAAACAGCCCACTACAAGAAAACCTACAAGTTGTCCTAAAAACCAACAGGATTCCCTATATTTCTATAGGATATAGCTGAGAGAAAAACGATGGGTGCTGAAGGTGATGGAAGGCTTAGGTAAGGTGTTTGGTGGGTTTAATGGAGTGAGAAAATGCCTAGGAACACTCAGAACTTAAAACCAAGGTTGTGATATGTTTGGATTTTGTCAACATGCTTGGAGGAGTTTTCATGTAAAATTATGAAATTGGTGAAGATCTTAGTGAAAGAAAGGAACAATCATGGATGGATGGATTTTGAAGGTGGTTTCTTGCTATGAGACCTCTCTCTACTTCTAAAACACATCCTCTGCGTCAAACATTGATATTTGCAAAAAAATCATGTAAACAAGAAGAATTTCAATAAGCTAGAAAAACAAAGTTTTGTGAGCTAGCTGTCTACTTCATCTATGAGGATAAGTTTTAGAATAAAGTGAAATCATTGATGAGATCTACTGTAAGGCTGAAGATGGAAGAAATTAGGAATAATTCCTACACTTGCAAAATGATCAAATGTTGACTTAAGCACACGAAACTCTAAATTCTATGAGAAAGTAGAATTCTATCTTTTTGGGGCTCCATGGGGGTCCTTTCCTCAAATCATGATCCCCGAAGGAAGAAGTGAGGCAAAGACACCTATTGATAGCTTTTCAGTGTTCCTTTTATCCCTTCTAACCTACTACTGAAGTAAAGCACAAATGGAAGCAAAGTAATAACCAAACTAATCAAATCTACACTACTTGCAATGAAATACTTCTAAGGACAATTTAACCATGAATCTATGAAAATAATCTTAGCATATAGATACAATAAGAGGAGCCTTTGCTGCTAGGGTTGGTCCCTAACCCAAGAGATTTAGCCCTCTAAGTTAACTCAATACTAGCTCAAGAAAAAGCCCATTCTCATTACCAAAACAGAAAATTACATAACAATGTGTTCTACAAGTCTGGAGCTTGAAAATAACTAGTGTTTTTACAAAACAAATTCAAATCCCAATGGGGCTATAGGCCTCTTTATTTATCCAACTGAAGTCTCCAACGAGTTCCTTAAATCTAGGGAGGCTGGGCTCCCAATGTCAAGATGAGCTAACTCTTTGAATATCACTTGCTCCGCTGCCTTTCGATCTTCATGACTTGGCTGCTTGTACTCTGAGCTAGTGTGGTTGATGGAGGAATATTCAAATGAGGGAGGAGTAAATGAGAAGGATTTACCTCCTACAATCTCTCTTCCTTGTTGCATTCGAGTTTTAACCTTTAATCTTGCCAAAATTCCATGATTCTCTCTCACAAACGTGCATTTAATGCACATTAGTCCACTAGGCATAATATCTCACTTTCACTCATCTCATTAAACAAAATATAACCAAAACATGTAATAAATTGTGAGAATATTTGATTTTACTAAGCTAGAAGTTGAATTACGGTCCATATAGTTACCCAATGAAGAGGCTCATCAAGGAGTATTAGCATTGGAGGTTTGAAAATCTTCAGAGAAAGAGTTACTATCTTCACTAATGGTTGAACTCGGAGGACACTGGTACTGACTTTGTTTTTGGGCTCATCTTTTAGCTTAGACTTAATAGTGGCCTTGCATCTACTATTGGCATTTTCTAAAAAGAACACGAAATTTCACTATTCATTCACTGCTCAATAATACATACTACGATTTTACTATTCATCCATCGCTCAATAATATGAACTGCTTCACTATGGATTATGATTTTATTTTTGCACACCTTTGCCATGAAACATTCTAGAAAATTATGAAACAAAGCCCTCTAATTGTTACTATAAGGAAAGCAATCGTATTTACCGACGGAACAGTCATTTAGATTCTTTTATAGAGTTTTTTGAACTTTTTGGTGTCTTGATTTGTGTTATTTAAACTACTTTTTTACTGTATATATGGATTCAGCACCCTGAAAAACCTTTTGGGCACGATGATGTCATCTTATAAAAAAACTTGAAACTTAATGTTAACATTGGGCACAACACAAAACTTTCATCAAATTTTATATACC
Organism: Pinus taeda; assembly: GCA_000404065.3. Classification (NCBI taxonomy): domain Eukaryota; kingdom Viridiplantae; phylum Streptophyta; class Pinopsida; order Pinales; family Pinaceae; genus Pinus; species Pinus taeda. The sequence continues at coordinate 52,612 of APFE030874118.1, forward strand.
ATTATAAACTAATACCTCCAAGACTCCAACCCATCTCTATATGTCACATAGTAACATAATAAGCCAGGATAATAAGTAATAGTGAAATAGTAAAATTTATATAAACGAGAA
>APFE030874147.1:0-24826 GCA_000404065.3 Pinus taeda
TGTATATATCACTTGAGAATAAAAATCCATGATAGTATTGATAATGAGTAGTACAGACGTACTGATTCAAAGAGCAGAGTACACCAAATAAAAACCCTAGGTTCGGACAATAAGATACACAATGCTGACTTGAGAGATGTGATCCGAGAGCAAGGAAATCACCTGTATACAAAGCAACTCAAGGAGAATCAAGATCTAGGCAGAAAACTCATGTGAGAACTAGAAAATTGGCACATTAAGGTGGCCATGCAGATTTGTAATATCCATTGAGTGATCTTATTTGAATAGAATAACAATGAATGGAAGGAAAATGCCAAGGAGCAAGAAAACGAATCAACGATGGTATTTCAAATGTCAGAAATTATGAACATGCCTTGGATTAGACGTGTGGAAATTGAAGCTCTGGTGTTAAAGAATGTTTTCCAGACAAAAATTAATGGGGCAACATGAGAGTTGGTGGGGACAATCCTGGAAGATATCACTTTGTTGAGCGCAGAACTAAGCTTAAGAAGACCCGTCCTAAATCTCAACCTGACAGAGATTCAAAACCTGATTGATGTTACGATTGAGTTGATAAATGCTAACTATTTTTATCAATAGTTGTTTGATGTTGGTTGTAGAGACAAGGACATAACTGAATCAAACTCTTTCAAGGAATATTTTATGTTAATTCTTATTTCTATCTTGCATTGTATTCTTTTCTTGTCAATGTTTGAAAGGATTGCTCATGTGGATAAGACACCATTGTTGGCCATGAAAAGATAAAACACTAAACCAAGAATGCCAAAAACCACTTCATTATGCTACTATTTCTGAGGGTGAGTACAATGGTCCTTCTTTAAAGGAAAACAATGCTTATGCCTCATAGTTTATGCCCCTCACAGTGATATGAAAGAAGAGAAAACATATTGGTGCATGCAAAGCAAGTTTTCCTCAGCTTGCAAATGATTAAAACTCTTTCAAAGACCCATTCAATTGTGTCATATTGTTGGGAAATCATAGTTTTATGATAGTTGGAAACAAATGCTGATTTGAGGAACCTTCCAAGGATTTGGGGTTTTAAAATGAAAGCTTATTTAGTCAATAAAAGACCAATGAAAATATTAGAATACACTCTTACCCTTATTCTAGTGTTGAATAAAAATGCCATGAAAAATAATGTGTCTTCAGTTTTGGATAAAAGGACCCTCAACTTTCTTCGCAACTTTTGTGGTCACTAGCCACTGGGGAAAGGAGTAGGCATCTTTAGAGATGCAGTGCCATTTGGAAGGGAAGCACTAATAACAGCAAGGCAAAGGCAATTATTCCATACATTTAATTATTTCTCATTTGTCTGGTCATATTGTGAGTTGTAGTATATATCATGAAATTATTTTAGTACTAGTAAACAATGATTAAATATATAATAAATTTGAACCTTTTGGCATTTAGAGGACATTTATCTCAATTTACAAAAAAAAAAATATAATAAAGTATAAAAATCATGTTGGAAACAACTTCTGAAGTTTTGAGTCTTTATTTTCAAGATTAACTAAATGGGTTTCGAAGATGAAAAAAACCATCAAATTGGAAGAGTGAGACTTTTTTTTTTAAGAAATTATATGCATAAAACTTATACTAGCACCTTCTAGTGGAATTGATAGTGCACTAATCCATTGCTTGCCATTATTTTGGTTTTGGTACCACCATATAACATATCCGGGTTCAAATGCTATTTTCCATGACGGACAATTGAATATCTTCAACTCTAATTGTTATTGAGGGGTTCCACAAAGATGTCACATGAGAATTTATGGTGCCCATTTTGACGTAGACAACTATCTATGTTAAGGTTTTATGTTGCAGTTCCGTATTATTTATGAACATTGTGTAATATTGATGCATTTGGTTGAACATGTGAAACTACTTAGGTTTGATTTTGATGATGGAAACATTTGATGTATGACTTACTTGGTGATGATTTATCTAGTACATGACTTATCAGAGCTATTGTCATTGCATGTATGGCTTAAGTGGATATGATTTATCTAATGAATGATGTAGTGAAATTATGATTGTTTCCAGTATGAACTACAAAGTGACATGTGGATACTAGACTTAATAATGTGATGATTATACGTCTTGTTGTTATATAAATGCATGAATGAGAGCTAACCTGCAAGGAGAAAGAATTATATGATAGCCGAGAGCTACTCTTCCATTGAGGGAAGGTTGAGACATCTCATGGGGAAGGTATAATGCACATTGTTCTATTACATTTGGTATCTACTTGATATGCACTCTTATGACACGAGTAAAATGCAAATGACAGGTTGCAAGACGACATGACTGGATTATTCGATGACAAGTCCAACCAGCTCTGTAGTGTGGTCCGTGTTCTGAAGGAGGGGTGGAGGTGTTTCCCACCGTGTATCCTCTGAAACTTGGAATCGTGGGGAGGACAGCTGAACGCTCCCCCTAGACGTGTGATGACGATTTCCAGTTGCCTGCTGGGGGAAGTTAGGTCGATGTATTCGACACTCCCACCATGATGGTTTTATCAGTGGTTAGTATGGCCGTTGCCACTAATAAAGAAGCATAGGACAGATAGGGTGGGAACGGAAGTAGGTCAGGGTGGATAAGAGGATATAGATCAGTTGGAGACTCTTGATGGGAAGAAATGTCATTGTCATACTTATCTGATTTCATTGCTATAACTCTCTCCGGTTGCTATGCTTTCAACTCCTTACATCTTTTCATTCTAACTTCGGGACGAAGTTTACTGAAGGAGGGGTGTATGTAATGCCCCACTTAAATCTTATCCTACAAATTTTGTTAATGTTTACATTATCTAAAAATATTGAGAAATATTGGTCTAATATAAAATTCATGATTTCCATTATTCAAATTCCCCAATTACCTTCTCAAATTGAATATTAGGTAGGATATGGTCTCCTTCCATTATTTCATAATATATGTAATCATTTCACATTACCCAATGTACCCTCACATTCATTAAGGAGAAGACATGGTCCTCTCCAGGTAATTACATCTCACATTCCCCAATGTACCTTCACATTTACTTGGGAGAAGACATAGTCCTCTCCATCTTATCATCAATATATATATATATATTGCTTTCACATTCCCAAATGTACCTTTCAGATTTACTTGGGAGAAGACATGATCCTTCCCATTAAATTCTCAATTTCATATTCATCTCACATTTCCAAATGTACTCCTAGCTTACTTGGGAGAAGAGAAGTCAACTATAAGGATGGGTGAGAAGTTAATGACATTAATGAGAGGTGGTTGAGATGGAGAAGGGAAGGAGGGTATAAAAAGGGAAGGGGGAAGGGAGAAAAGGGGGGAGTTTTGGGAGGTTTTGCTTAGGATTGTGGGGTTGGTTGTGATTGTTTGGACTTGTTATGATTTTGGGGAAACCTTGGAAACCTATGGAGGTTTCTTGGGTTTGAGAGGAGGAAAATATTGTTGTCTGGTTTTTCACATTCTTCTTGAGGACACACTATATCTGGTTAGACTTGGGCACGGAGGGCTAGGGAACCTGTGGAGGTTTCCTGGGCTAGGAATTTGTTTCCTAGTTGGCTAGGAGGAAAATCCGGTTGGGTCGGCGAGAAGGAGCGTCAGCTGGAGCTATAAGACAAAGGTATCACCATCAACCGCCGGAACAGGTATTTTTCCATGGACTACTCTTGTTAAGTTGATATCAATGGAATGTTCTATGTTCACTTTAATTTATGTTGCTTATGATAAAATGATAAGATGTTAAATGTGTAAAGCTTTGTGAGAAGGTCAGCAAGCTCCTTTTATTACTTTTAAATTAACAGGAAAATAGATCTGTTAGTGTATCATAGATTGAGGCTCTAATAATTGGAATCAGGTTCTTACACATATTTAGAGATCTTTTAAAAGAATTTTATGTTGTCCTTCAAATCATGAATGTGTTTGAACTTTGTTTCAAAAATGTTTTCATGGTCTTCTGTATTAAAATTATTATTTTTTTCTTTTCCTTTGTAATCTAAGTAGTTTTGAGAATCTTGTTAGGTTTTAGACTATAATTATATGAAAGGTGTGTCTGGTCACTCATGGGTTTGTATTCTTCTCTTCAATAAAAGGAGGGATACAAAATTAAGAGTATGGCTAGAACCAACAAAATAAAACTACCTTTTAAAAGTTCAATCTATTTATCTTTTACAATATGTTGGTGTCCAAATGCCATATTTTGATTTCAAGTTGTGAAGATAGAACACTAGTTTTTGGCTTCAATGTCTAGAGATAGTGCCTCATATGCTAGCATTTCTAGCTTTTTAGGTATTCATGACTTTAGAGTGTTGTAACTCTCATTGTGCCATTATGTAACTTTTTTTCAAGTAATATATGTTGTATTTCTCTCATTGAGGAATAAAAGCAAAATGTAACCCATTCAAACACGGGCACCAAGAGATCGATTGATACTAGTACGTATCCAAACTCCAAATGAGTGAGGATCCATGGGACCTCACCCTGCCACACAAGATCTCAACAACAAATCTGTCTCAGCTCAGTTCCTGGGAGACGGACTAGGTCCTCCAGCATTCAGCAACACGCGAACCCCCCAGGAAACAATTTAGTGGACAATCTGCAGTTGCCACCGGCTCTTCATCAGGCCAACAAATTTTGTTGAGTTTCTTTAGTGTTATTCATTCAGCCTTGGATGTTAGGAGAGATGGGTCTGATCCTCAGACCTATTAGCTCATGGACCTTCTCCGCTAGAGCCAAATGTTGATTTACTTCATGCATTGTATCTTTTATAGGAGACCGTTTGGTTCTCCCACTTTGTATAGACATCATTGTACTCAAAAGTCCCTTTGACCTGCTTTATGGCCATTAGTTGGACATAAATATAATTATCTTATCTTATCTTATCTTATAACATTTTATTCTGTAGGTGACAAGAATACCTCGTTTATCATCGCTGAGAAAAATATGCATATGGAACCACAACCTGTTTGATATGTATAGACAAACTATGAGACTCCATGCAGATGGTGCAGTGTATTGTTTATGAGTTACTCATACATGCATATGTAGAATGTGATGCACTATGAAAGAACTCTTGGTATGTACATTTAGCACATATCTTTTTAAGCAAACAGTGTCATCCAAAACCTGTTGTTAAAGCAATCAGTATACAACAATAGTAGGATTACTAATGGGGATCACATGGTACTTGATTGGCCAGAACTAGTAACCATTTTACACCTCAATAAAATCAATTGAGCTCTGTTCTTGGTCAAAGTTCACCTTAATTTGGTTGATTTCATTTAATTGACCTAGGTTTGATTCTCAGTGTGCCCAGTAATGGTCTTACTTAAAGAAGACGCAAAGCAATATGCCTCTAGAGGAACACCTCTGAGGAGTAAAAATGGGAGGTTTCTAGAAAAATAACCCCAGAAAAGCCCTACACCTAATCCTTTTGCTCTGTGTTTCTTTTCATGAGCATGAGATTATTCTTATCATAGTGTTTCCAATGTGATGTCTGAGATTGATTTTCAGTGGTGTGAATAACTCAATGTCCGATTGGATTCAATTGTACAAGAGAAACATTATTGCTTTCTTCATAATTAATTGAAATTTGTGTTATTAAAAAGCACTTTGAAATTATGTGGCTGATTTCCAATTCTAAAATTTAATTATGACCATACTTTCAACAATGAGCTAGTAACTCTATTTTTGACAAAATGATCTTCCCAAATCTTCCATCCTTCCATTTATCTTCACACTTTTAAAAAACAAAACACACACAACTATTATAAATTACTAAAACTGTGCATAGATTAACTCATTAAAAGAAAATGATTCCCGTGAAAAAACGATAACGCCGCTTCTTTTTCACACACTGAACGCCTTCAACGATGTTCAAATGTGGATTTTATATTTCTCTATTAAGAATAAAATGGTAAAGCTGGAGCGATCTAATCTAATCCAAAAGATCTAAAATGAAGTCTCTGCCTCTGCCTCTGCTCGCTTATCCCACTCACAATTTACCTTCCGCAGTTCTGCGACCTTCAGTTTCATCACTCACGTCGCTTAAATTCACTTCAATTTCATTACTTTCACTCACGAAATCATCTAAACGCAACGGATTCCACCGCCATTTTCACCCGACAAGGGCTGTAAACGATGAACAGCAACAACAGCAAACGACCCCCGAGGGTCCATCTCCCTCAGGGTTGGAATCCCTGGAAGCGAGGTCAGGTTTAGGAAGACGAGCTCGAAGAAAGAGAGACAAGGTATCGAACCCGAACCAAGCTCCTGTGCCTAAGAAGAAGAAAGACTGGGAGTCCATGACACTTCAGGAGAAGGCGGTGGAGATTTACATGGGGGAGAAAGGTATTTTGTTTTGGCTGAATAAATCGGCCTATGCTTCCATATTTATTTTGATTGGGGCTTGGGTTCTGTTTAGGTTCGTGGGTCCTTCACTGGGTTTGTATAAGCTCGAGAGCAGTCTGTTGGAACCCACTAAAACTTTCGGTGGATTCTGACCTTTCCTTCTTTATCTCATAATGTAATGTAATCCCACTGTATACATCTTGCAATTTTGTTTTTTCATCTGAAAAATTTTATCATGATTTTATTGGAACTGTACTGTGATTACCTGTGTAAAATTGAATTTCCTTTTTTTCCCTTTTTCCCAAAAGCTTGTAATAGATTGCAATTTTGATAATCTTGTGAATGGAGAAACATGTATTGATTTCAATATTTAGAAAATTGCAAGGGCAATTTGAAAGAAGAAATAAATATAAGGTAGATGCAAGACGCTGACTTTACAGTAGACACTATATTTCATACTATGCATCCTGAAGAGGAGATGTTTGGGGTAATGAATAGCCACATGCTGACATTTGATAGTTCTAGTCAATATTGATAGGTGATTTTGATATCATCTCTCTTTGTATCGTTTATTTTCATTATTGTGTTTTTCTATTTTTTTGGTATATATGCTCTTTGACTGTGTTAATGGATTTTGTCGATTCTTTCACTGTGGTCTGGATTGTTTATGAGAATATTAATTCTTATCAGGCTAGTATAACACGTAATTGTTGTTTTTAATGAATCAAATCGACTTTCAATAACTGTGTAATAATAGCGTTGTAGATTATAGCATGATATTGCATCAGGAGTAGTGGCCCCTTGTGCATACCTACTTCTTGCTGTCTGTAACATTTGGTCAGCATGAAATAGGATACTAAATAGGCAACCCAAATGCAATGGCATAATACCATGTACTTTTAACCTCTACAACTTGAAAAGTTATTTGGGCCACGTTTCAATTACAGTATCCAAGTGATGTTTATGTTTAGTCTACTTGATTTTTTTGTGTACACACATATATATTTGAAAATGCTTTCTTCCCATTTCTCTGGTAAGCTTCTGAGCTTGCATTTAACCTTTTCCGTTTTTGGTATGATTTACTCTAACCTTTCTAGTAAAGGGTTCCATAGATACCAAATCATAAGAATTAAAATTTCAAACAATATTGACTAACAATGGTTATATCGATACCAAATCATTTACAATTTCAAACAATATTGACTAACAATAGTTATACTTGCAGAGTATATAATAAAAGGGTTTTAACTTTTACCAAGTTTAATATTGTTTTAATAAGCTGAGTTGTTGCCAAGTCTTTTGTCTTTGTTAGTTATATAGGTTTAACTACAATACTTCTGTCAATTGCATTCTAAATTTGTCAACCACTAAATTGAATTGTAGATATGGGTTAGAATGCCACTCCTAGATAGGGATTGAGCCTTTTTTTTGGACAAATACTTCTTGTATTTCATTGCAGCAAGTGTGGACTTTCCCAATTTGATAACATATTCAATGAAGTGAAGCCAGCTTACAACATTCAACTAACCAAGCCCAACCACATGTGCGAGCACAAGCACCAACTCACACTTGAGCACAAGCAGAAACAGAACCATGGTGGGAGCAAATAACAATGCGCCGGTTTCATTGACCTGGCAAACAATTGCCTGGTGCAAGTGCAGGATTATCTAATATAGCACCACTTGCTGTATTTACATAGGCAGTAGATTTGCAGATCCAACCCTATTATTCTAATGGGAGATGACATGGTCTTCATTACCATCCTCAAGTCAGTTTGGAGTGATAGAGATGGAATTTACAACATGCATCCAACTCCTTTGACCATGCCTTATTTGTTTGATATTCCTTACTTACCTCACTTTGAGTGAATTCTATTCAACTTAGGCCTTTATTCCTGTCATTTTGTTTTTGTTAAATCTATAATAGGATGCGTTTTTGCTATATAAAAATAAATAAATAAATCTTTAGAGGTAATTTTAGAGGGAACTTTTCAGGTAAACTGTCCTTAAATGAGCAGGTCAAAGCTTGGAATCCCTTGACAAAATGCTTCCCCAGGTGATCAAAATGGGGAAGGATGATCGAATGAACTTGACAAAGTGACCAATGTATTGGAAAAATGGATTTGAGAGATTGCGTTGATAAATTGTAAGAGATAGGGTTGTAAAAAAACAGTGAGATGAACTCATCTAAGAAAAAATTGTAAGAGATAGGGTTGTAAAAAAACAGTGAGATGAACTCATGTAAGAAAAAATTGTTTTTGGCAAAATATCTCAACAAGTCTATCAGTAACAAAGGTTCTTCAGACATGAGTAGACAAAGCATATTTGTGCACTTATAGGATGCTTTATGGATTGATGCTATCAACCCGGTTTCAGGAGAAGTGGGCTGTTGTTTGAAATTGATGTAGTTCACCATGGTGTTCATTTTGAGCCTAATGGCAAAGGGTACTTTACCATTCAGTTTAGGATAAGTCAAACATGGAAAATGTCTTAACAGGAGGGTAGTGTCTCTTTAAAAATAATTATTTTAAGGAAGATGGAACCGCACTTCACTTCTCCCTTGATTTTCTAGGACTATTGAAAGCACCAGTATGGTTCAAAGTTTAAACTGCCTTATCTACCGTACTCATTTAAAGTCAAAGAAATACTGACAAAGATCAGCATGTTGTTCGAGATCTTGCATAGGTTTGCATAGGTAGACATGAGGGATCTTTTTGTTTTTTTTTTATATTCTTGCTTCTCCCATGTCATTTTTGTTGTGCTGAGAGGCTCATTCTATAGCACAGTGTGAAAGGGATGTGTAAGTATGTCTGTCCCTCTTAAAATAAAAATAAAATATTCTCTAAATAGAAAAGCAGTGCCAGCTAAAAATAAATAAATAAAATATGCTATGCATATTTAATTAATTGTCCATATGACCTAATATAATTTCATCTAAAGTAATTAGAAGTAAAAAAAAATGTGCTTAAGATGTTTAAACCTTATACTATGCAAAAATATTTTAACACGGCATATCAACTTCATATATATTTATATATAGAAAAAAAAATGTTAAAATAAAATATTTTAATGTTGTATAGAATAAATAATCCAATGTAGATTATAAATAAATATTTTAATATAAATTAATATTAGCCTAAATTAAAAATATATATTAATAACGAAAAAAATTAGTTTAATGTCCCTTAATAAAATGACTCAATTCACATGTTGTGTAATCTTTATAACATTCAAAAATACAATTTAAATAATAAAAAATTACACATTGTTTTTTACACTCTAAAATAAGTTTTCACCTAAAAAAATTTGATCTGTCTATTTTTTTACACTCTACAATAAGTTTTCACACCAAAAAAATATTTTATCTGTATGCTCATATTAGATCCCTGGTTAAAATAGATCTATGCTGATTCTTAATCTACAATGTTACTTGAACTTGACATTTTGGCCGAATTCCGACGTTTCTCTGATACCCAATTTATGAAAAGGTATGGGGAGGCGGCAAGTTTCTAGACATGAATACTCTGCTTGCAGCCCAATTCATCCGTACAGACAGTTGTGACTCGTGAGTTTGATAAGACGATATCAAGGCCTCTAGGGACGCCATAGCTATAGACGGCAAGAACTATTCTTCATATCCAAATATGCTTGACACCCACATCGGACTTCAAGTCGGGAAATGGATTAAGTAGTATTCTTAGTTTATCAGCTTTGCAAAATGGATGTTTTCCCCAACTTGATTATAAGTCAGTAATGCTCATTCTTCTCCACAAATAAATTCTTCGATCCAGTGCCCAAATCTTCTACAGGCCAATTTGGGAGCCCTCCAACACTTGTCCCCTCCAGATAATTCGATGGCAGAAAGTAATTCATTATATCTTTACATTCCCTTGAGGTAAACGCTAATCTCTCTTTCAATTTCGACCTTCAATGTGTGAGATGCTGTTTATCAAAATTATCCCTTTACTGAGTACCCATTCTGCTTCTCTTACTTTTTAATAGATGATCTCCCTGAAATCTATACAACCTCGTGCAAACACTCAGTTTTATGATACAAGTATTCATATATGTGAATAAAAGTAGAAGTCGATCAAATTTAAGTAGATCCAATCTTGTTTCAGGCGGTCAAAAGGCTGCAAGCCAGGAAAATAATGATATGGGTGGATCTCTCAATTAGCTATTATGATACAAGTATTCATATATATGATAATAAGAGTAGAAGTCGGTCAACTTTAAGTAGATCGAATCTTGGTTCAGGCGGTCAAAAGGCTGCAAGCCAGGATAATAATGATATGGGTGGATCTCTCAATTTGCTTGCAGATGCTACCTAGCTATTAGAAGATCACGGATTTCACAAGTATAGGCATCCAGATTTAAGAAAAAAAATAAATTAATCCCTGTTTTCTCCAATACTGTGCTCAGACATATTGATGTGACAAACCTAGTTTGCAGAAACATCAATATTTGGTTGAGGATCATGGTTTGGAGGCTGCAAAAGATATGACATTCAATAAGGTTAAATCTGGGCTGGCCAACATAGTTCCGACGGCATTTCAAAAGTATCTGATATGGAACAGGAAGCTATGTCTATGACTCGATCCAAGTGAGAAAGATTAAAAGCTTTAACCGCCAAATTTTCAGACTCTATTCTGCAGCCACAGAAGAAGGTTTTGGAAGAAGTGCCCACTTGTCAGTGCTCTTGAATTTCAGAGGTATTGTGGCTCGTAAATATTGTGTATTTTCCTCGTATAGAAAAGACTTGAGTGAGCTGAGTTAAAGCTGTACTTAATCTTACTTAGGATTAAAGCTTCATGATAGAAGTCTTTACCCAGGCAATATGTGCAGTTTTGAAGAGTTGGGAAACATGCACCTGAATTAGTTTCCTTTTGTCTTTAAGATGGCGACACTCAGGACTAAAACAGACCTACGTGTTAATTAGGCACCCACATCCTCGCAGTCGCTTGGGAAGTCTGATTGTAGCACATGATAAGCATATCTTTCTAATATTATGACTGGTTCAATATCAAGCATTTCTTGATTTAGGAAAGGTGGATGAAAGGATAGATGCTTTATAAGTTTAATGGGATTTAAATTTCAATCTGTTTATTTTTTTTATACTAAGTAGATCCATTCAAAGAGATCATTTCTTGTTGGCTCAACCACAGAGCCTGACCTCAAGGGCGTCGAGAGGCAAATGTGCTTTAGCGATGGGGACTCAACCAATTGAGCTAACCCTTGCAGCTAGCTCAACCTGTTTATAATAATATTAATGTGAAACAAAATCCTAAGAGATAACCAATATGACTTAATATCTTTCACATTTACCAGTGAAATAAACCTCTTATACTAACCATGTCTCAAGATTTTAGTTAATGTTTAACTTAGCTAGGATGTTGAATACTTGGAAATCAGAAAGTCATAAATCTAGCCTTGGCCAATAATTTAATAGATTTTTGAAGGAATTTCAGTTTTATATGGAGTGCATCAACTAAAATCATGGTGGTCAAGAATTTGGACTGGTAAGCTGAGATATGGGATTGCCAGAAGGATGCACATAGAAGTTTGTGAATGTAGTAATGGTAACGTCATTATTGGTGAGCTTTGTCAGTTTTCAATTGGAAAATCATTGAAGTTGAAGGCTTGTGATAGTGAAAAATATCCAAATGTATCATAGTTCCACCAAGTTTCTGGAACTTGGGGACAGGGGAACGGGGAAACGCAAGAGCAGCGTATGCAAAAGCTCCACACCAATTTTTAGGAAATGTGGGGGGACGTTGGGGTCTTTAACACAAGCGACCCTGACAAAAATAGTAAAACACTAAAAAATTTCTAAATATATCATTGAAATTTTATAATTTAATTGTTTTTATTATTATATAACGCTTACATCATGAAGGATAAATCAATGAATCATATAACTAAAACAAATTTAAAATGAAAAACACGATATAATCATGCATGTAACTGTAACATTGTACAATGAAAATAAAAGTTTAAACCATATTGAAGCTCCAATTGTGAATATTGAATATTGAAATAAAAGTCAAGTCTGATACATCAAGATTTGAATTTTTATAGAGCCAAGTCTAATATATCATGTATCAAGATTCAAAACAAACTAAAGTATGAAGTCTGAAACAGAAAAACAGATAACATAAGTACCTATCAATTAACAAATGAGCATAATTGCTCAAGGTATTGCTCCACTAGTCTCTGCATTCAGCTGCTGCATGAATAAATCAGGATCAACCATGCCACCATATCAATCAAAATCACTTGCATTCTCAAACATGCAAGTGGCACTCCAACCAACCCCATTTGTGTCTCAACAAGTCCCTCCTCCATATCTACCTATGCATCATACTCCATGTCTACCTGTGCATCATACGCTAGATCAACACCCATCGTGTTGCTATTCCCTTCAAATATGAAATAACCAAAACAACCCTCCCTCCCATTGATTCATAGTATAATTATAATATTTTATAAAAAAAATAGGGATTTGACTTTTTCTTTTTATGATTTGACCTCAAATTTTTTGGAAATGCAAGAAATGTTTCCTCTTTTGGGAGGAAACGTCCCCCTTAGAGTTTCCTCATGTTTCTGTTTTTTGGGGACATGGACGTCCCTGAAGCGCAAGGAAGCCCGGGGATGCATTTCCCAGGTGGGGGGATGTATCCCTGTGGAACACTGAAATTTATGTGTTGATGAGGTTCAGGTTAAATTATGTTAGGGTCGTTGACATAAAAAAAGGTCAAGAATCAAGATTCAAGAATCAATGGTTGTCATGTACATAAACATAATATATTGTACTAAATCCATCTCAATGCGTTGTTTTTGCATACAAACCCACAATTTCAAGATATAATCATAGCATAAGGACTTCTATTATTACACATTGTAAAAGGCTACAAAGCTTAAAGTGAATTATTAGGTTAATTAAGGGCCAGATTACTACTTATGTGACGTGGTCCATGTAATGTAGTATCTTGTCAATGAAAGAAGCTATCCTCATTTTTGTATTCATTGTTTCCTATTGATTCATAAAAGTGTTGTCTTTTTTGGAAAGTAAAAAACACAATATTTGTCTTAAAACTACGTAAAATATGTTTTAAAACTATATATATAAAGGGGTTGTTTTTGTATACAAACTTACTATTTTAAAATAAAGTCTTTAAAATGTAGTCATAGTATGAGGATTTTATTATTTCACATTGTAAAAGACCACAAAGACTAAAGTGAATTATTATTGCGTCAAGAGGCGCATTCTACAACCTAGTATGGAGGAGATGTGTAAGTTTGTCTGCTCGTCCCCAAAGTCTAAATTTTCGCTAATGTCCGCCAAAATAAAAATCTAAATAATCATACAAAACATATAAACAATGTTGGCTTAAACAAAAACTTAAATAACCATATAAATAAACAATTAAAATCCATTAACACAACAAAGTTTGTTGTAGGTAAGTTTCATATAATGTTGGCCTGTCGACAGTGTTGGACCCGCCAACATGTCAAGGGATCTCCCCGGTAATAATTCCCAACTAGACCTCAGACCGTTTGGTGTAGAAGTCCCAACAGTGGGTCGTACGGTATCGCCTTGACCGTGGTTTGGCACAGAGGCAAGTAAGATGTCCCTATTGGTAGCAAGGGTGTGACATATACATCAAGTCAAGGAAGGTGCATGAGCGGTTCTAACACACAAAGGGTGAGGTGAGTGCACCGCTTGGAAACCTGTGAAAGCATAGGGTTAAGAAGGGAACACACGAGCAAAGATGCATCACAAACTGGAAGGCAAGTGAGCTAGCAATCCAAAGTGATGGTTAAACCAACAACACATTTCAGTAAGATTCATACATATACAGAAAATAGCTACACATGCATGCGTAAGCAAACAGATACATATATCATTTAGAGTAAACAAGAAAGCTAAAATACAATAGGACATATGCATGAAACGTGTTGGCTCTGTTATATTAAGAAGTGAAAGTTCTAGTCATACAATACAACCATGACCAACCACTAATTCCGACAGCGGAACTTTACAGTCACTGTCGCCTACTCCTCCAAAGAGATATACTAGCTCTGCATAGTGGAGAAGCCAAGGCTCGTTACAATACTCTCCAAGCTTTCTCTAAGATACTCCTATCGGAAGCTTGGTTAACCAAAAACCTCTACAATGAGTTATGAGGGACTATATATAGCAAAAGGTGGGGTGGCCCTTGACATTCCCCTTTGTGACTGTTCATCTATCCTCACGACTCTTCATTTACTCTATGACTGTTAATCCAACTATCGACACTTGAACTTTCACTTGAAAAAACATTACATACACTCTACACATGTACCCATGTGAGACAAAATAGGCTTGAGCAAGCCATACAAGACATCACTATGACTCGAACAACTATGGGAAGACCAACTCTTCGACATCCTCACGATGGTCGACAGTGGCGAACTAATGCCAAGCTTGGTAGTCCGCAATGGTTTCGTGTACTCTGTGGTGACATTTTTCTGGAAACGAACTCTTGCCTCCATTGCATCCAAGTACACTGCTCGGGCTCCTTTGTCCAACTCGTATGATAGCATGTGCTACATTATCTTGAGCGCGGTCGGACCAGTGACATACTGATGCATGGTGTCTACACTAATCACCAAGTCTACACTGGTGGCTATGCACATCAACTCGTCAAAGTACGAGTCAAGCTCCAGTCAGACTTGTGCCTTCGTCTTTGCCTCGATGAGTGTCCTAATAGATGGGATCATATGTGCGTGCACAATAACATCCATACTTCTGAATACTCGTGCATGGGAAGCTTGTAGACTAGTGATGAGCTGCGGGAGGTCTTCATAGTTTCAGATATGACTCTGGATGCGTGTATTCAACTCGACTGCTTTGGGCTTCATCATCTTTGGCAAGTGTAACAGGGCTCCCTTGTATCTCATTGTCCATGTTTGCATGTAGTCAACAACAATATGCACGTTTGACAAGATACGTGCTCTCCTAGCACATCGTTATTGCCAACCGTTGAGATGGACAATTGCTTTATGCACGGTGCCAAACTTGGAATACAACGCCTACATGACTGACTCAAGGGATAATACTTCATCCAGTGTTGCCTTCTTCAACTCTGCTCGAATGGATGTTGTAACTAGTTCTCCTCCCTGCTTGGGCGTCTGCAACTCCTTAGCCATTCACTCGTTCTCTGCTATCAGGAAGTAAGCAGTCGAGCTACTGGCTTTAGCATATGCTCTAGTAGCATCGAGAAATGTCGTTGGATGCTTGCGCACGTCAGACACGATCACTCATTCCTCAAACTGCGCAAGAGATGTGTTGTCATCCAAAGTAGACACTCTGCTAGATTGCACAACTCTATGCGATGACTCGTCAAATGATATATTGTGCATCTCTCCTTCCAGATTGTCTCCAAGGATCTTAGTATCTCCTTGGTCGCTTGGGACTTGCTCCGCCTCCGGATCCGATGAAGTTGTTGGGTCGACCTCTTGGTGGTAAGGCATGAGGTCGATGTCTTGCTCTAACTCTTGCTACTCCATATCCGTATCCATCTGCTCAAGTGCTTGTTCAATCTCTTGAGCGAATTCTTGCTCCTGCAACTACTCACCATGTCTACTTGGTGCTAGCGGTTCGGATGAGTCGACCACATGTACGAGCGCAATTTCCTCTGTATGTACATGTTGTGCCCCTATTGTACATGTTCTTCCTACGCTGCCTTCTCGTGTCTGCACAGCTCCTGTTCCTTCTGGAGTTTCTCCTTCAACTCATGTAACTCCTTCTCTGTTTCCTCCATTCTTTGTTTTTCTCTCTGCCTTTGCATGTTCCTCCTGTCGCGTTGTTGCCTTTTCACCTCTATTGCCAAAGTTGCTTTCTACAGAAGTGGGTCTGCTCTGAACTTGCAGCGTTGTTCTGCCTCCACGTTGTTGACAATCTTCCTCTTGCCTTTGTCGCGCGCTGATATGTTTACCTATGTTGTTGCTACTCTCCTGGATGCTTCTTTGCTAACCATTCCACAGCGATGTTGACTGGTTCATTGGGCCTGGAGAAGTTGTGACAATATCTCTAAGGGTCATCCTCTGCCCGATGACATGCCCCGTTGATCCACTGAAACTGTACTCTCGCGCAGTGATCTTTTACAAAACAATGTGGATCACACGGATTGTAGCTTCGGGCATCGAAAGGATATTTCTTGATCTCCTCTACTTCGATATTTATGTGCTTGAAATTATGTATCTCATATAACCCGATCCGCAACAGAAGAGCGGGCCAAGGTACCTTCTTCTTCCGGTGCAGCCTAGCAGACAATCCCACCGAGATGTGGTATGATACTTCTTACATGACGAGTTTGTCCATGGAAAATTTCGACAAAACATGCGAAGGCTTCTCCACGTTGTACATCCGTATGAAGGTGTCAGACGGTGAGGCATACCAATCCACTATGTCGATCAGTGCCTCCATTGTTGCCTTTGACATGCAAGGTGGATCCTGCTCAAATATCATCTTGTACATCGGGGTGACGAAATTATCTGACCATTGTGTGATGACTCCTCTGAAGCTGCATTCGGACAACATTTTACAATAAGCATTCACAGAGGTTTTCGTCGATGTCTATGCCCACTTCAAGCCCGGGAACTCATGATGGGCACATATTGCATCCAAGATGTAAGTGAACATGTAGATTTTTGCTTGCTAACCTTTGGGCGGCTGACGAGCCCTTCTTACCTGTTCCTTCAGCCTGTGAGCCAACATGTCGAGCCAATTGCATGCTTTGCCTTCACTACTTAGTTGGTCCAACGCGATCACCCAACTCTGTGGGAAGGTCTCCGTGCTCTCTTGGCCATACAGGCGAAATGCAAAGATGACCAAGTATTGATATGCCTTCTGCAATATCTTCGTCTTGTAAACCTGGTTGGGTATCATCCTGAATTTGGCCGACTCTTTTACCCAGTTCTTCAAGATATCCCTAGAGTTGGCATTGTTGCTGGGTATGTTGAAGGGTGTCTCCATGGTGATCACTGGCTTCGACATATGGTCCATCTGCTGGTAATCCCGTGCCCTGAAGGTAGAAATCTCCATCTTGCTGGCATTGCTCAATGTCATCGTCTCAAGATCAATGTGCGATAGGATTCTATGTATCATGTCCATGCATGGGAATGCGGGATACCTGCATGCAATTCGGTACAAGTCGGACTTGTGGATGTTCACATAGACTTGGCGGTCTTCGAGGTCTTCCCCAAATGTGCCTGAGAATGCATCATTGACCTCTTGTCATTTCAACTTGATGTCCTTGTCTACGATTAGCTTGGTGTCTTCATAGATCGGCAAACTCGTAGACACTTGCTCAACTGCTGCTTCAGTTGTGCTTCCGTCGGTGTCCTTTGATCATTCTCTCTTGGAGGCCATTGATCCTGAACTGTTGAGAGGCAGACAAACACCTACTAGATCTAGAGACATGACGACATGCATAGCAAGAAATCTGTCTGCTAAAATCAAAGCAAACTTGAGGAACAATATGCAACATACATGGGGATTGATTGGCAAGGATTGCACAATTTTCTCTCGGGGGTCGGGAAAATGACTGTCGGAACTACGCAAAAGGTAGTCCAGACTGTCTGGAGGTTAGCTGGTTGCTAGAATTGCGCAATACGCAATCCAGACTAGCCTGTTGGGTAATGGAATTGCGCAATGCGTAATTTCAGCTCGCAAGCGCTGCAGGCCCAAGGACTGCATTACGCAATTTTTTGGGCCAGCAGTGACTACCTGTCATAATTGCGCAAGGCAAGACTGGAGGACAGTGACTGGCCAGAAATGCGCATTTTCTGGGAGGGAGGCAGAGCCTTCCCTCTCGAGATTGCACAATGCTATCTTGGTGAGGCAGGGTCCAGGCCAAGGTTGCCCAGACCCGCCGACGAGCAAATGAAAGCAAATGAAGATGTGAATGCATGGTGATACTAAGTGTAAGCAGGAGTGAATGATCATGCATGCAAATAGTGAATGCAAGATTCAGAAAACGAAACAACATGGATGTGTGTGAAGCGAGTCGTCGAATCAGCGGCTGTTCGTGCAAAACAGTGTCATGCATGTGACAACAGTGAGATGCTAATGAAAACTGAAATAGTGCTAGTAGAAGCTAATATGCATGCAAGTGACAACAAGCGTTCACATATATCAAGCAGATAACACTCACACAAGCCAAAACACAAAAAACAACAAAAATGTTGCAAAAGACAAGTTAAGCGAAACTCAGAAATCGCTAAGCTGGATGTGTCAAAGACTCTTGGATGTGTTGTGGGATGTCAGAGCTCCAAGATCGATGTAAAGAATGAGCTTCGAAGCATCGAAAAAATAAGTTTTTGGCTCATGACGCATATGCCCTAAATCTAGGAAAAAGCAACACTTGGAGGAATGCTTTTAAAACGATATTTGCATGTAACCTATAGCTGCTAAAAATAGCCCCCTAAAATCTAGGGATGACTTTTGTATGTTGCTTGTTTCTATTTCAGGAAAAAGCAGCCCATGCATGCAAGTCAAGTTTTCTTGGTGCCAGGTGGAATCAGTCAACTCGATGGCACATGCAACAACCTACTTTCCTGAGGGAGAAATTTGCGCATTTTTGGGAGGGTGCTAGTTTGGCTGACCAAAGGGATTGTGCAATTTCTGGGAGGAGCCGCTAACTGCTGCCCAGAATTGCGCAATTTCTGGGCTGAGCAGTCATGTTGGGCCAGATTGCGCAGTTTTCATTGGGAAGGTTGACTAGCAGGATTGCGTAATTTCTGAGCCCAACAGGCTGCTAGTCAGATTTGCGCAATTTCTGGAGGGAAGACTGGTTCCCCTCCAAGATTGTGCAATTTCTTGAGGGAGATGCTCAGCGACCAACTAGACCAAGTTCAGGGAAGCAACGTGTGAGGGGGAGTGAAACAAGCTATCACACACGGGCTGGCAAGCCGCTGAAAAACCAACGAAGCTCATGTACTTCACTGTGCAAGACATGCTGCTGAGGATGGTTGGTATGAAGGCTCCAAAACGAAGCTAAGAAAAAAATTTGGAGGGTGGTTGTAGTCGCTACAACACTTGGCGACACACTAGTAGAACTTTAGCTCTTTGAATGGACCTTGTTCGTGAAAAGCAAGTCTAACACCTGGAAGTATTGTTCAGTTCTCAGTTCGTCTTGGTTTCAACGCTTACTTGATTGTAAGATGTATCGTTTTCCAAGCTCTTGGTCGGTCGACACACATTTGAATCCAAGCCAACAAAATTGTTCAATTAGGGATGAGGGGTATATTGATGCACAAGCAGTATAGGCGTCAGAGTTTTAGTTTCATCTCTGGTGTTGCTCCGTTTCCAGTAAGCCTAGACAGTACCCCGGCAAAATCACGTAAAAACACAAGCATCGCTCCGCTGCCAGTGACCCTAGTCAGTGTCTCGGCGGAGTTACTTGCATCTCCTCTCTGCATAGGAAGCCTTTCTCTTCTTTCACCTTATTCATTTTCATTTTTTCAAAATTTTTCACTTTCCATTTTTTCATTTATGTGCATAACATTTATTCATTTCAGAGGCGGAAGAGGGATCACGACTTATTGAGAGCAAAAGAGGTTGTCCCTTCAGGGAAGTAGTTTATATATACCTCTGACATGCCTGTTAAGGTTTTCCCCCTCACCTTACTCTACTTAACTGAGTTGCCAAGGGTTAACCCAAAAACAACCGACTAGAGTCAGTGACACTAGTTAACGCGCAAGCATTGTGTTTTCACCAAGGTTCAAATAGTACATATTTTCCATCGACGTATCATGGACTAGAGATAACAAGTTCTTCATACAGAGGCAGGACGACGGATAACCAAGTATTGATAACTGCACAAGTCCTCTTGTACTTTACCCAGTGTGTTTCAAGAGTTGCACACAGTCTCATGCGAAACTAACCTATGAATGTAAATAAGTCAATAAACAACAAAACAAAGCGACAACAAAAGTCAATGCGAAAGCAAAGCGAGTAAGAAAACAAACAAACATGTAAAGAAAGTAAGCAAACAAGCATGCAAGCAAACCAACAAAAAGCAAACACTACTCATACTCCTAAGCTAACAGTGCATGGGCATCACCACGTGAAGTGATACTTCCAATATAGCCACCAGCACATTGGTCGACCCATGTTGGTGAAGGCATGGTTCGCGAACAGCGTAGTTGTGCGAACCAGCAAACATAAAAGATATAACAATGAAGACAAACACACTCCAAGTTTAAATGCATCCACAGAACATAAGTGGACTTATCACAGTGCTTTGCGACACTACGTGCAACTGTCAAGCATATGCATACTCTTGACTGTGACATGCAAGAAAACAAAAAAAACAAAGACAACTTGCATCGTGCATGCGTGCTTGCAATTGAAGATTCCTCCAATGCATTAGTGATGGGATCGTGTAGTTCGAGTTGACGAAGTATGATCTGTGTGTGAGATTGATCTTCAATGCATACATATGAGTGATGAGGAGCCTTGGGTGTTTCAACAATTTCCTGATCAGAAGTGAAACCAATCTCAAGACAACGAGGGCCTGACATAACCATTAGCTCAGGCTGAAGTGCCTCGGTAGTCTGTGGGGTTTCGACTTCATCGACAAATAGATCATCAAAAATAGGTGGCTTTGAAAAATCAACTATGATAGAATCATCATCGTGATTGAATACAGGAGTAAATGGATCACGACAGCTATGATCAACGAAATCAAAGATTTCATCGGCATCCTCATGATCTAATGAATCAAACATAGGGGTAGATGAGAAGTAGACAAATTCACCCTTTGTGTTTCCAAAAAAAGCAGATGAAAGGTCAAGTGGATTTTCAATTAATACTTTGTCCTCACCGTTGTCGCGTGATGGACTGATATCTGTTGTGTTATGTGAGTGACCAACAATGATTGCATCTGTAGACAAAGATATACATGTGAAATCATGGATGGCAGGTTCACCAAAGATGTCAGGAAAGAACGGAGGAGGCTCGGACAGAAGGGAGTCATCCTTCGCCGAGGGTTGATGCTCAAGCTTCCAATCATACTCTTCATGAATGACAAATCATGTTGGTTGTGCAACACGAACTCCGTCGATGGCTTGATACTCGTTCACAACAAGTGTAGAGTCCAGAATGGAAGAGCACAAGCCAATATCATCTAGAGGATCATCCGAGTACGAAGATAGAGGTTGAGGTACAAAATGCATGTGACAACTCAATGGACTCACAACCAAATTTGCACGAAAATTAAGCAAATTGATGTTGGGAGGATGTGACAGTTTAACCGATGTGTGTGCATGTTCTCCCACATCACTCTGCAGTGGTGGAGTTGTTTGATGAGGGGGGCGGCAAATAGTCACTTGTGACAACGACCGTGTCCGTCTATGATTGCGTAGCTCAATCACCAAAGTATGTTGAGCAAAGCTTGGGCTCGAACTTCTTCTTGGGATTGACTAATTTGTTAAGGCAGTATTCAAATCTATCCCAAAGATATGGAAATTTCATATGAATTTTCGGAGCTTGAAACTGTAACACACGGAAGCGTTCCCAAAATTCCATAGGTGATTCATGCAAGGCCTTTTGTTGTTGTAACAGTTTTTGGTCAAGAGGTTCTGGATCAAAATGATGGAAAGTAGATTCAATGAGATCATAGAACTGGTCAAGTGAGTGCATGCTACCAGGAGGCAGACTGCAACACCACCATTGTGGGGATTCGCAAAGTGTGTATGCAAGCAGCAGATTGACCTCTTCTACATAGAACTCGTTTGCATTCTCAAGGAATACATAGAAGTCTTCTAAGTACTCAGGCCAAGCCACTTCGTCTTCACCATCATACGTGAATTCGGACAAGAGATAAAAAAATTTGCCTTGTGATGTTGAGAGGTTCGGCATGCGAAAGACATCCGAGGGATGAGTGTGTTGGAATTTATGATAGATGTGCAAAGGGTTCAAAACAAGATGAGAGGACACAGCTTGTCATCTGGCCTTCCTTCTGGTGCCAGAAATGTTGACGGTGTTGGACCTACCAACATGTCAGGAGATCTACCCGGTAAGAGGTCCCAACTAGATCTCAGACCGTTTGGTGTAGGAATCCCAACAGTGGGTCGTACGGTATCGCCTTGAATACGGTTTAGCATAGAGGCAAGTAAGATGTCCATGTTGATAACAAGGGTGTGACATGTGCAACAAGTCAAGGAAGGTGCATGAGGGGTTCTAACACACAGACAGTGAAGTGAGTGCGCCCCTTGGAAATCTGTGAAAGCACGGGGTTAAGAAGAGAACACACGAGCAAAGATGCATCACAAATTGGAAGGCAAGTGAGCTAGCAATCCAAAGTGATGGTTAAACCAACAACACATTTCAGTAAGATCCATACATACATACACAAAAAATAGCTAAACATGCATGTGTAAGCACACAAATACTTTTATCATTTAAAGTAAACAAGATAGTTGAAATACAATACGACATATGCATGAAACATGTTGGCTTTGTTATATTAAGAAGTGAAAGTTCCAATCAAACAATACAACCATGACCAACCACTAGTTCCAACAGCGAAACATTGCAGTGATTGCCGCATGCTCCTCCAAAGAGATATACTAGCTCTGGACAGTGGAGAAGCCAAGTCTTGTTACAATACTCTCCAATATTTCTCTAAGATACTCCTATCGGAAGCTTGACTAACCAAAAGCCTCTAAATGAGTTATGGGGGACTATATATGACCTGGATCTTGGGGGGAGGCCCCCAATATCTAAAAAATTGAAATGGATCTTGGGGGAGTGTTAGGCCCCTATACTACTAGTGTAACCCCTTATTGTTATTAGTACAACCCACTTATTATATTGATGTACCCATGTAGTGCCCATATTGTTACTATTGTGCCCCATAGAAGCCCTCTTTGTTATTATTGTGCCCTTATATTATATTGTTATGTAGGCTCTATTATGTTTGACCTTAGACTCCTATATATAAAGGAAGTCTTTTCATTTGTATATGCAAGAATTGTTCATTTATGTATGAAAGGAGTTGCCCCCTCGAAGAGGCTGAATTCTAAGGCATTGATCTATCTTTTCTATCTTTTCTTGAGTTGGTTTCATAACATTTGGTATTGGAGCTTTGGATTCTAGGGTTTCGCTGCTCCAAACAAGTCATTGTGTCATTTTCGCTATAACTTTTTTTTCTGCGAAGTTGCAGAAGCTAAAAAAAAAACTCACTTGAGAAGAAATCGCGCTAAATCTCGGGTCCGAATTTCAGATATTTTTACACTATATTTGCGGAGATATGATCTGAGGAAGTTGGTCTTTTTGTAGACTCCCGAATTACATTCCAAACAGGTGACCTGGGGAAAATAGTCATAAATTTCTCTCTGAGCATCAGATTGAAATTTTGTAAGAAGGTACAGAAAGAGGACGGACTTTAGTTTCTTTTATATATTTTTCAGTGCCAAAGGTTGAAACAGTGATACGTGGCACTTCATACAAGTTCGCTCTTCTGGAAAGGTCTATAATTAGGTCATCTTGGGATACTGTGCATAACTCTTTCTTGGAGAATCCAATCTAGATCAGACTGGTGGCATTGGAAAGAGGACACAGAGGGCTACTACAGGTCGCAATTTTAGAACTTAAAGATCCGAAAGTACAGAGTTACAGTCGTTTCAAGATCGAGCTCCTAAAATCAAGAAAAAGCAAGACGAGGAAGTTTGATGGCAAGGATCCGGTAAATTGGATGCTTCAGATGGAGCAATATTTTGATCTACATGGTGTACCACTGTTACAAAAGGTATGTATTGCATCTTCATATTTAGAATCGGATCAATTTTTATAGTATGAAGGGCTTTGTTCTCGTAAACAACTTGTTACGTGGTCAATTTTCACAGAGGAAACGATAGCACATTATGAGGATACAAAGAGCAACACCTTCTTTAGAGCAACACCACAACAATTGGAAAGAGTAAAAAGGCTTTGTGACATAGTGGAAAGCAAAATTATGGAAACCAGGAAGCATACCCCTCACAACTATAAAAATGGAAGTGTTGTTTCTCCTAGCCTTCCACAACCTACAAGGGTTACACCACAACAATTGGAAGAAAAAATAAAAAAAATGGCTTTGTTACAATTGTGATAACAAATGCACTAAAGGCCACAAGTGTGCTGAGAATAAATTATTTTACATAGAATATGAAGAGGAGGAAGAAAAGGATCAAGAAACATCAAAAGAAGAGGATATACACTAAGACCCCACCCTAGAGAAAGAAGAAATGAACCAGACCATATCTTGTAAAGCATTGGCAAGAATTACCACTCCTCAAAATCTCAAGATAGAAACATCAAGAACTACTCAAGCGTTGAGGACAACGCTTTTTGAAGGAGAGGGGCATGTTAGGCCCTTATACTACTAGTGTAACCCCTTATTGTTATTAGTACAACCCACTTA
>APFE030874147.1:25128-53837 GCA_000404065.3 Pinus taeda
TTGTTCATTTATGTAATGTAAAGGAGGTTGCCCCCTCGAAGAGGCTGAATTTTAAGGCGTTGATCTATCTTTTCTATCTTTTCTTGAGCTGGTTTCATAACAGGGAGAGGCCCCCAAGATCTGAAAAATTGAAGTACCAGAAGAAAAAGAGGAGAATACCCAATAAACGAAAACCACAAAGAAAATTTTTATTAAAACGAAGAATAATTGTAAGAGCTACATTGTGGAAAACAAATTGTCCTTTACAAAATGCGACTTGTTACTTATAGTATTTTTCAGTTACAATACCACGGGTCAATTCCATGGGTAAATGAATACCATGGGTAGATGTCACTTACAATACCATGGGTGGATGCCACTTACAATACCATGGGTAAATTCCATGGGTGGAAAAATAACATGGGTGGATGAATACCATGGGTTGATGTCATTTTCCATTTGAATCAATATATAACAAAGGGTGGGGTGGCCCTTGAAATTCCCCTTTATGACTGTTCATCTATTCTCATGACTCTTCATCTACTCTATGACTGTTACTTCCAACTATCGACACTTGAACTTTCACTTGACAAGACATTACATACACTCTGCACATGTACCCATGTGAGACAAAATAGGCTTGAGCAAGCCATACAAGACATCATTATGACTCGAATAACTGTGGGAATATTAACTCTTCGACATCCTCACGATGGTCAACAGTGGTGAACTGATGCCAAGCTTGGTAGTCCGCAATGGTGTCTGTGTACTCTGTGGTGACATTTTTCTGGAAACGGACTCTTGCATCCATTGCATTTGGGTACACTGCTCGGGTTCCTTTGTCTAACTCGTCTGATAGCATGTGCATCATTTTCTTGAGCGTGGTCGGACCAACGACACACTACATGGTGTCTGTACTGATCACCAAGTCTATTCTAGTGGCTATGCGCATCAACTCGTCAAAGTACGAGTCAAGCTCCAGTCGGACTTGTGCCTTCGTCTTTGCCTCGGTGAGTGTCCCAATAGATGGGATGTGTGTGCGCACACAACAACATCCATACTCCTGAATACACGTGCACGGGAAGCCTGTAGACTAGTGATGAGCTACAAGAGGTCTTCATAGTTCCGGATCTGACTCCGGATGCATGCCTTCAGCTCGACCGCTCTGGTATTCATTACCTTGGGCAAGTGTAATGGGGCTCCCTTGTATCTCATTGTCCATATTCACATGTAGTCAATAGCAGTATGCACGTTTGACGAGCTACGTGCTCTCCTAGCACAACGTTGCTGCCAACCATTGAGATGGACAACTGCTTTTATGCACGGTGCCAAACTTGGAATACAACACCTGCATGACTGACTCAAGGGATAATACTCATCCAGTATTGCCTTCTTCAACTCCGCTCGAACAGATGTTGTAACCAGTTCTCCTCCCTGCTTGGTCGTCTGCAACTCCTTAGCCATTTGCTCATTCTCTGCTATCAAGAAGTGAACAATCGAGTTAGTGGCTTCGGCATATGCTCTGGTAGCATCAACCAATGATGTTGGATGCTTGCGCATGTCAGACACGATCACTCGTTCCTCAAACTGCGCAGGAGGTGTTTTCATCTGGAGTAGACACTTCGCGAGATTGCACAACTCTATATTGCGACTTGTCAAATGATATGTTGTGCATCTCTCCTTTCGGATTGTCTCCAAGGATCTCAGTATATCCTTGGTCGCTTGGGACTTGCTCTGCTTCCATATTCAGTTTAGCTGATGGGTCGACCTCTTGGTGGTAAGGCATGAGGTTGATGTCTTGCTCTAACTCTTGTTGTTCCATATCCGTATCCATCTGCTCAAGTGCTTGTTCAATCTCTTGAGCGAAGTCCTGCGACTGCGACTGCTCACCATGTCTACTTGGTGCTAGCGATTTGAATGAGTCGACTACCTATACGGGCGCAGTTTCATCTATCTGTACTTGTTGCGCCCCTTGATGTACCTGTTCTTTCTGCGCTTCCTTCTCGTCTTTGCACAAATCCTGTTCCTTCCGGAGTTGCTCTTTCAATTCATGCAACTCCTTCTCTGTTTCCTCCATTCTCTGTTTTTCTTTCCGCGTTCCGCATTCCTCCTATTGCATTGTTGCCTCTTCGCCTCTATTGCCAAAGTTGCTTTCTACATAAGTGGGTCTGCTCTGAACTTGCAGCTTTGTTTTGCCTCTGTGTTGTCGACAATCTTCCTCTTGCCTTTTTCGCGCATCGGTATGTTTACCTCTGTTGTTGCTACTTTGCTAACCATTCCACAGTGATACCAACCGGTTCATTGGGCCTAGAGAAGTTGTGACAATATCTCCAAGGGTCCTCCTCTGCCCAACAACACGCCCTGTGGATCCACTGAAACTGTACTCTCATGCAGTGATCTTTTACAAAGCAATGTGGGTCATATGGATTGTAGCTTTGGGTATCTAAAGGATATTTCTTGATCTCCTCTATTTCGACATCCGCGTGCTTGAAATTTTGTATCTCATATAACCCGATTTGCAACAGAAGAGCGGGCTAAGGTGCCTTCTGCTTCCGGTGCAGCCTAGCTGACAATCTTGCTGAGATGTGGTATGATACTTCTTGCATGATGAGTTTGTCCGCAAACTTCAGCGAAACATGTGGAGGCTTCTCCGCATTGTACATCTGTATGAAGGTGTCGGGCGGTGAGGCGTATCAATCTGCTACGTCTATTAGTGCCTCCATTGTTGCCTTCAACATGCAAGATGAACCCGCTCAAATATTAGCTTGTACACCAGGGTGATGAAATGATCTAACAGTTGTGTGATGACTCCTTTGAATCTGCATGCGGACAACATTTTACAATAAACAGAGGTTTCAGCAATGTCCATGCCCACTTCAAGCCCAAGAACTCCTGACGAGCACAGATTGCATCCAAGATGTAAGCAGACATGTAGATTTCTACTTGCTAACCTTTGGGCAGTTGTTAAGCTCTTGTTACCTGTTCCTCCAGCCTGTGAGCCAACATGTCAAACCAATTGCATGCTTTGCCTTCACTAACCAGTTGGTCCAACACAATCACCCAACTCTGCGGGAAGGTCTTCGTGTTCTCTTGGCCATACAAACGACATGCAAAGATGACCAAGTATTGATACGCCTTCCGCAGTATCTTCATCTTGTAAACCTAGTTGGGTGTCATCCTGAATTTGGCCGGCTCCTTTACCCAGTTCTTCAAGATATCCCTAGAGTTGGCATTGTTGTTGGGTATGCTGAAGGGTGTCTCCATGGTGATCACTGGCTTCGACATATGGTACATCTGCTCGTAACACGTGCCTTGAAGGTAGCAATCCCCGTCCCGCTTACACTACTAAATGTAATCGTCTTAGGATCAGTGTGCAAGATGATCCAATGTATCAAGTCTGCACATGGGAATGCGGGATACCTGCATGCAATCCAGTACAAGCCGGACTTGTGGATGTTCACATATACTTGGCGGTCTTTGAGGTCTTCCCTCAATGTGCCTGAGAATGCATCATTGACCTCTTTCCATTTGAACTTGATGTCCTTGTCTACGATCAACTTGGTGTCTTCATAGATCGGCAAACTCGTAGACACTCGCTCAACTGCTACTCTAGTTCAAATGGAGGCCATTGATCATGAATTGCTGAGAGGCAGACGAACGCTTGCTAGATCTAGAGACATGATGACATGCATGGCAAGAAATCTATTAGCTAAAACCAAAGAAAACTTGAGGAACGACATGCAACATACCTGGGGATTGACTGGCAAGGATTGCGCAATTTTCTCTGGGAGGCTGGGAGACTAACTGTCAGAATTGCGCAAAAAGCATTCCGACTGTCTGGAGGCTGGCTAGCTGCTGGAATGGCGCAATGCGCAATCCAGACTGGCCTGTTGGGTTTTGGGATTGCGTAATTTCAGCTGACAAGCACTATAGGCCCAAGGACTACATTGTGCAATTTTCTAGGCGAGCAATCATTGCCTCTCAGAATTGCACAAGGCAAGCCTGGAGGATAATCATTGGCCAGAAATGCGCATTTTCTGGGAGGGAGGCAGAGCCTTCCCTCTAAGGATTACGCAATGCTGTCTTGGTGAGGCAGAGTCCGGGCCAAGGTTGCCCATACCCGCCGACGGGCAACTAAAAGAAAATGAAGATGTGAATGCATGGTGATATTGAGTGTAAGCAGGAGTGAATAATCGTGCATGCAAACAGTGAATGCAAGATTCAAAAAACGGAACAACATGCATGTGTGTGAAGCGAGTCGCCAAAGCGACGACCGTTCGTGCAAAACAGTGTCATGCATGCGACAACAGTGAGATGCTAACGAAAACTGAAACAGTGCTAGTACAAGCTAATATGCATGCAAACAACATCAAGCATTCACAAAAATCAAGCAGACAACACTCACACAAGCCAAAACACAAAAAGCAACAGAAATGCTGCAAAAAACAAGTTAAGCGGAGTTACCCAAAAGTAGTTGGGTTGGATGTGTCGAAGACTCCTGAATGTGTTGTGGGATGTCAGAGCTCCAAGATCGATGTGAATAATGAGCTCTGAAGCGTCGAATAAATAAGTTTGAGGCTCATGACGCGCATGCCACAAATTGAGGAAAAAGCGACAGTTGGAGGAATGTTTCTAAAACGATCTTTGCATGTAACCTCCAGCGGCTAAAAATAGCTTCTTAAAATCTAGGGATTCTTTTTGCATGTTGATTTTTGCTATTTCAGGAAAAAGTAGCCCATGCATGCAAGTCAAGTTTTCTTGGTGCCGAGTGGAACCGGTCAACCCGATGGCACATGCAACAGCCTACTTTCCTGAGGGAGAAATTTGCGCATTTATGGGAGGGAGCTAGGCTAGTTGACCAGAGGGATTGAGCAATTTTTGGGAGGAGCAGCTAACTGCTGCCCAAAATTATGCAATTTTTGCGCTAAGCAGTCTTGCTGGGCCAGATTGCGCAGTTTTCACTAGGAATGTTGAGTGACATGATTGCGCAATTTCTGAGCCTAGCAGGTTTCCAATCATATTTGCACAATTTCTGGAGGGAAGACTGGTTCCCCTCCAGAATTGCGCAATTTCTTGAGGGAGCTGCTCAGCCAACAATTAGACCAAGTCCAAGGAAGCAGCCTGTGAGGGGGAGTGAAACAAGTTATCACACACAGGCTGGCAAACTGTTGAAAAACCAACAAAGCTCATGTACTTGACTGTGCAAGACATGCTACTAGGGATGGTTGGTAAAGAGGCTTCAAAATGAAGCTAAAGAAAAAATTTAGAGTGTGGTTATAGCCGCTACAACATGGCCCTAAACAAAAAAAAAAACTATATATATATATATATCATGTCTTTTATCATATACATTGAATTTCAATGGATCATAAATTTACCTTCAACAAAAAAATTTACCATATTATAATTCAAAATTAGGTAAAATTTTAAACATCCTTAATTTTTACTAAAGTCAATACCATTTCTTAAATCAAAGTAAAAAGGTTAATTCAACAAAAAGGATAAAAAATCTTGCTCAAAATCTTTTAGTATTTTTTAATTAAATATTTTCAAAATGAATCTTTAAAAAGATATGGAAAAACCATATCCTATAGATATACAAAATAAAAAACAAAATATTCAAGTCAAAATTGTAATATTTGAAAATTTAGTTTGATGTTTTATATAATTTTTTATCATCTCTCTAGAAAACATCATTAAAATCTAATTTTAAAATTGAAAGATATATTCATATTTTATTGTTAATAAATCTAATATTTAATTACAATTTATTTATTATAATTTAATACTTAGATAATCAAATTATTTAATATAAATTAATTTGTTTATATCTATATAATATATATTAATTAACTCTAGATATATATGAGAGGGAAGAACAGTGACATAGAGTGATAGAGGTGGAGAGATAGAGGGAGTGAGAGATGGATTTGGAAGGGGAGAGAGTGTGTATGTTTTGGGGTGAGATAGAGAGACAAATATGGAGAGAGGGAGAAAGAAAGTGACAGAGTTCGAGGGAAAAGGGAGAGAGGGAGAGAGGTTGGAGAGAAAGGGAGAGAGGGATGTAAGAAGAAAAACACAAAGAGAGAAAGGGAGTGATAAGGGAGATGGAGAGCAAGATGGAAGATAGATAGAAGGGGGTAGAGAGGGAGAGAAGGGGGAGAGATAGATAGATATGAAGAAAGAGTGTATCTTTTGGGGGGTGATATAGAGGGACAAAAGAGAGACAAAGAGAGATAGAGATATAAATGGGAGGTGAAGAGAGGGAATAAGAGAGAGATAGATATAGATGGATATGGAGAGAAAGTGTTTGTGTGTTTGGGGGGCGGTGAGATAGAGAGACAAAGAAGGAGAGGGGGAGGGAGATATAGATATAGATGGAGGGGGGAGAAAGGGAAGAATATTTATTGCACTATATGCATTGATTTTAGTGTCGATGGTGATTTCTAATCCTAATTGATTTCTTGCACTGAAGGAGAGGGGAGAGGAGGAATGAAGAGAGAGAGGAGTGAGAGAGGGAGACACAAAGATGGAGGGGGTAGAGAAAGAAGGGGAGAGGGAGGGAGATAGTGATAGGATTGGAGGCAAAGAGAGAGAGAGAGAGAGAGAGTGTGTGTGTGTGTGTGATGGCAAGAGAGAGAGAGGAGGTATGAGAGAAAGGAAGAGAGAGGGAGAGACAAGGAGATGGAGTTGGAAGGGGAGAGCAGGGAAGAAGAAAGGCAAAGAGAGAAAAGTGGAGAGAGAGAGGGGGGAGTGACAAGGGAGAGATAGAGAGAGAGTGTGTATGTTTGGGGGTGAGATATAGAGACAACAAGAGAGATGGAGGGAGATATAGATATAGATTGAGGGGGGAGAGAGGGAGTGACAAGAAAGATATGGAGGGAGAGAGTGTATGTTTGGGGGTGAGATAGAGAGACAGAAGGAGAGATGGGGGGGGGGGGAAGAGAGGGAAGAAGATTTCTTGCACCAGATGCATTGATTTCAGTGTAGATGGTGATTTCTAATCCTATTTGATTGTTTGCACTATATGCATTGATTTCAGTGTAGATGTTGATTTCTAATGATATTTGATTGCTTGCACTAGATGCATTGATTTTAGTGTAGATGTTGATTTCTAATCTTATTTGATTGTTTGCACTAGCTGCATTGATTTCAGTGTAGATTTTTTCTAATTCTATTTGATTGCTTGCACTAGATGCATTGATTTCAATGTAAATATTGATTTATAATTCTATTTTACTGTTTGCACTGGATGCATTGATTTCATTGTAGATGTTGATTTCTAATTATATTTGATTGTTTGCACTAGATGCATTTATTTTATTATAGATGTAGATTTATAATCTTATTTAATTGCTTGCATTAGATGCATTGATTTTCAGTGTCGATGTTATTTTCTAATCCTTTTTTATTTCTTGCATTAGATGCATTGATTTTAGTGTATATGTTTTCTTCTAATCCTATTTGATTGCTTGCATTAAATACATTGATTTCAATGTAGATGTTGATTTATGATTTGATATGATGGTACATTAATTTTAAAGTAGTTGGATTAACAATGTGCATTGATTTCAGTGCAACAACAAAAAATTATTGACAATGTGCATAGATTTTTGTGTTATAGTAATTCAACCTATTAATATTGGAGAGCAAGAGAGAGAAGGTATGATGTTTATTACAATAGCTCGAGTTAAATATGGAAAAACTAATGATGTAAACCACTAATTGAATGGTTTACGATTTCAACTGCCCTTTTCATATAATCAATATGAAAAGATGGAAAAACTAATTGGGGTGGCAATAAGAATAGTAGAAGAAAATAGTTTGAGATTGATCACAATGAAGACTATTTGTAATTGACTACGTTCTTATTATTCACATTTTCTACCATTCAACACTATTGTATTGTCACTTTGCATTCAAAATTTTTATTTCATCATTAAAGTTATTAACAATATCTATCATCTCAACACACTGAGGTAATTGAGTAAATTTAAAATTAAAACAAATTTTCAAGATATATTTAGTAACGCCTGGATGGACACTATTAAGAATTAATTAGCTGTCAAAAGTTGTGATACCTAAAATTAAATGAAATAGATGTGTGATATCAATCCTCCTACAAATTTTGACAAGATTATATCCCTTCTTCATTACTAACTAATTACTAATAGACAATTACATACACATATAGAAATATAACACAACAATTGTAACATTCACAAGCATTACAATTCAAATACAAACACACAAACCACTCAAAGCATCCAAACACAAACGTACAAACCATTCAAGGCAAGCAACATAGACTAAATTAAAGAAGAGAATGATATGGTCATGTTAAGCCAAGAAAACATAATGTAAATTTCAAAGTATGAAGTTTATCTCAAACATATATAATAATGATTATATAAAAATGTGACATGGTTGCCCTCAGCTGGAACCAGCCTAGATCCATCTAACTTCGGATCTATCATGCACTGAGAGAGATCAAATCCCTCGAGGTGAAACCCTTCAACGAATTCTACACTCGAAAAAGAAGGTTTTCACCTCGAGGGATTTGATCCCTCTCGGCACAAGTAGAAATGGCAAGAAATTTGCATCTTCTAATGAATTTAGACTGGAAACAATAGACACAAATTTCTTCTACTCAATCTACGGAAGGGAAAACATATAATAGAAACACATGCAATCATTCAATCACAATGAACATAGTTTTTATTACTAGGGAACCTATATTATATCATATGAGAACAATGATCTATGACAATGATAGCTTCAATGCTTGAAGCTCAACCTACACTGCAATACTAATCTCCTCCTCTTGAGTCTTCTCTGCCCAATACTTGGGCAAAATAGGCCTCTTGCTTCCTCCCATTTCCTTGAGTAATTCAACTCCTAAAGAATAGAGAAGCTATTATTTCCTTATGCAAATCCCAAGAGAAATGACTCACCTGCTACATGCAAACTATGTACGCTCACTAGTATATAATTGATAATTACAATATGTCTTTTCCTCCATTCTAACTAGGCAATTTGAATTCCATGCATAAATGAGACTATTTTTAGTAAATTGATCAGTTAACTAAGAGATCCGTGAGTTGAAAATAGTCATTACTGCTCAATTGAACTCCTATAGATTTTGCTAATGACTATAGTTCAAATAATTGAGTGTGACTAATAATAACTCCACTAGATTGCTAGATTTTAGCAATCAACCCATTCACAACTCTACTTTTAGCCTACAAACTCAAATTTATTGATTTAACTAGGAGAAAAATCAAGACATGCTAACTGCAATCCAAGTCATCCTACTGAAGTGGAAAATCAAATTTCTCCATTTGACAAAGGCATAAGTCAAATGGAGTCTTTTCTTGCTACAATTCTAACACTCTCACTTAGCAAGAAAAGGGTTTTGCATCACCCTTATCTTGCTCCTGTGGAACTCAAATTTTCCTCTTGACAATGCCTTTGTCAAAATATATTGCAACATCATGATTCTCCTTTGCACACAATCTCTCAAGTGATGGTACCTGATATCAATGTGCTTAGACCTGTCATGAAATACTGGATTTTTTAGATAGTTTGATACACCTCTGATTATCACAGTAAATCACAGTAGGATCCATCTCATAACTAAAGAGACCAACAAGAATTGTCCTCATCCAAATGGACTCGCATGTTGCTTGACTAGTGACCATATACTTGGCCTTTGCTGAACTGAGTGCTACAGATATTTGTTTCCTGTTATACCAGGAAATAGTTGTTGACCCAACACTGAAGATATCTCTCGAAGTGCTCTTCGTGTCTGGTGGATTCCCTGCCCAATTTGCATTAGTGAAGCCTTGGAGCTTCACACCATTAGTCCTCTTGTGCCATAAACCAACATTTATTGTGCGTCTAAGGTATCTAAGCACATGTTTTGTTGCTTTCCAATGAAGCTTGGTAGGCTTCACCATACATTGACTCATTTGATTAACTACAAAACATATGTTGAGCCTTGTGTTCACCAGGTATATCAAGGACCCAACATATTGTCTGTATATGGTGACATATATTGCTTCTCCTGTAGAATCATCCTCCTTCCTCCAGTTGGTAGATAGAGGAGCGTCCATAGGCTTGTAGTCCTGCATATGGAATATCTAAAGTATTTCAAAGGTATACTTCCCCTGATTCACAACCAACTCTCCATCTCCCTGCCACACCTGCAAACCAAGGAAGTAGTGCATCAAGTCCTCTTCCTTCATCTCGAACTCTCTTGCAAGTTCCTCCTTGCAAGACTGGATCAACTTCTCATGCCCTGTCAGTATCAAGCCATCTACATACAGGACTAAGATAAGAAATTTTCCATTTACCACAATGTAGTAGAGATTGGCATCTGCTTCACTCTCAGTGAAGCCAAGTCTATTGAGATAGGAGTCTATGCAAGTGTACCAAGCACGAGGTGCTTGCTTGAGACCATAAAGGGATCTCCTAAGTCTACATACATGTGTCTTCTTCTCAAATGTCTTAAACCCCTCAAGTTGTTGTATGCAAATCTCTTCCTCAACCACTCCATTGAGGAAGGTAGCCTTCACATCCATTTGGTGGATCTTCCACCCCAACTACGCAGCTAATGCTAGAATGGTTATGATGGAGGATAATCTTGCCACAGAGGAAAATGTCTCCTCATAATCAACTCCCTCTATCTGTGAGAATCCTTTGGCCACAAATATGGCCTTGTACTTCTCGATACTGCCATCAGCTGCATGTTTCACTTTGTATATGCATCTGGAAACAACCACTAACTTGTTCTATGGTCTTGGCACCACCTCCATACATTTTTCTTCATGATGCAGCCATACTCCTCCACCATGGAATTTACCCACACGGGTTGGGAAACTGCCTCCTCAAATGAAGAAGGTTCAAAATCAATGAGTTTTGTCATGAGTTCCATACAACTTGTATATTTTTCTGGTGATCTCCTCTACCTATGCAAAGATTTAGGAGCTCCCACATGCTTTTGTGCATCCTACACAACCTTGTCAGCCTCTCTGGTTCTCTTCATCCCCTCTCTGGAAGATTTTGGTTGAGTGGGTGCCTCCACTCGGCCTACTCTCTTCTCCTCCATGTGGTTGCTCCATAACATCCCGAGGCTCCTCCTTTGGAGTGAGAAGCCCCTCCTTTGGAGTGAGAAGCTCCTCCTATGGTGGAATACTTATCTCTATCTCTAGAGAGCTTCTCATAGCCTTCTGCTCATAAAATATGGCATATCTTCTCATCACTGTCATCCTAATGTTGGGAAAATACACCCAATAGTTATAAGGTGTCTCTATGTATCCTACAAATATCTTCATCTCAGTGGTAGGTTCCAACTTTTCCCTGATATCCTTGGAGACATGACAATAGACTGTAGCTCCAAAAATTCAAAAATGGGAGACATTTGGCTTCCTCCCAAAGAAAGCCTCTTCGGGTGTGATCATGCCAAGTATTTTGTGAGGGCTTTGGTTCTACAAATAAAATGTTGTATTACAAGCTTTTGCCCACAAGGATAATGGAAATCCCTGATCATGCAACATTGCTCTTGCAACTCTTGCAGTGCTTCTATTTTTCCTCTCTGCCACCCCATTTTGTTGTGGCTTGTGGGGTGCAATTAGTTCTCTTCTAATACCTTCCTTGACATAAAATTATTTGAAGGCATTAGACACAAATTCTCCTCCATTATCACTTCTCATGGATTTAATTTTCTGTCTGGCCTCATTTTCAACTAATGCTTTGAATTCAACAAATGTTGCAAACACTTCATCTTTCTTCTTCATAAAATAGATCTAGCACTTGCGGGGAAAGTCATCTATGAAAATTACATAATACATATGCTTTGCAACTGAGGTTGTAGAAAATGGTCCAAACACATCTGATTGGACTCGCTCCAAGATGGCTCCTCTGCTGTCTTGGCTCTGGAAAGAGGATTTCACATATTTTCCAAGGGTGCATCCCTTGCAAACATCATGTTGGTGAAGGGTGCATTTTGGAATTCCTATGGTCATATGCTGCATTATTTTCAAAGCTCCATAGTGTAGGTGACCCATGTGCCTATGCCAGAGTTCTCCAACATCTCGACTCTGAACATGTTTTTCCTTGCTACTCAATGCAACACAAGCATCCACCTCTAGATTGTATATATTTTTCACTCAAACATCAATTTGTTTTACATGGCCAGTAGCAACATGCTTCAGAAAATTTTTCCCTTTACTAAACACCACTTCATATCCTTTGTCCTCTAATAAAGCTACAAAAATCATTTTTTTCTTCAGCCCAGGCATATACATTACATTTTTCACGTGAATATCGGAGCTTGAATCCCTCTTAAAGGTGGTAGTACCAATCCGTTTGGTACTATACATCCCATCATCTCCAAGTTCTATGTGTAATTGTAGGTCCTTCTCCTCTAGGTTGTTGAAGAACTCCTTGGTCCTTGTCATATGAAATGAGGCTCCAGATTCCAAGCACCATACAGTGCCTCGTATAGGCCTTGCCATACATGAAATGAGGGTGAAATCCAATTTGAATTGTGATGTGAAAGCATCACCTCTTGCAACTCCTGCAAGATTCTTGCTGGATTTCTTATGTTGACACTTGGTTCCATAGTTTCCATACTCATGGCAATGAAAAAATTTAATTTTGTTGAGGTCCTTCTTCTTGCCTTGGTTCTAGATGGATTATGCCTTGCCTTGGGCCTTCTTTCCCTTGTCTGCCAATGAAAAATTTTCTTCCTCCTCAGCTCTGGATGTGACACCATCTCTAGTGCTTCTTTTGATCTCCTCCTGCACCAAATCAAACCAAAGTCTCTCCCAATTTAGTAGCTTGTCTCCTCCATTTACTGAATCTTGATAGCTGTTTCAAGAATCCATAAGGCCAAGGAGTGCTAAAATCACAAGTTCAAATGGTGACACATTTTCTCCAATTCCTCTAAGTTCATCTCTAACCTGAGTGAATCTGGAGAGGTATTGAACAACAATTTCATTTTTCTGCATTTGATTATCCCTGATCTTGTCTCTCAATGCCAATTTCATGGAATCACTGTTGCTTTCAAATAGGTCTATAAGGGTCTTCCACATAGCAAAATCAATCTCCTTGTCATGTAAATTAGAAACTACATGGTCTCTTACACCCTGTAGGATAATCCTCCTGGCTTTTGTAGTATCTTTATTCCACTACTGATGTGCATCAGATACAGGGGGTTTTGCAATATCAATTTTTGTATATTCCAGTACTCCATTATCATGCAACACGGCTTCTATCATGTCCTTCCAAGCTATGAAGTTCAAGCTTCCCTCCAAGTCATACTAGATTCTCAATCCATTAAAAGACATTTTTCCTGTACTGTAGAAAATTTGTTCCACAAACTCTGCAATTCAAAAAAATTCTTAGAGAAGATATGGAATATGGTTTCTATGTAGTTTTCAAAGCTATGACACCATGTAGAAATGACAAGAAATTTGCAGATTCTAATGAATTCACACTGAAAGCAATAGACACAAATTTCTTCTACTCTATTTACGGAAGGGAAAACATACAATAGAAACACATGCAATCAGTCAATCACAATGAACACAGTTTTTTTTACTGGGGAACCCAACTGGGAAACACCCCTCCTTTGTTTGTATTATATCATATGAGAACAATGATCTATTACAATGACAGTTTCAATGCTTGAAGCTAAACCTACACTGTAATACTGATCTCCTCCCCCCGAGTCTGCTATGCCCAATACTTAGGAAAAATAGGCCTCCTGCTTCCTCCTATTTCCTTGCATAATTCAGCTCCTAAAGAATAGGGAAGCTCCTATTT
Source organism: Pinus taeda (assembly GCA_000404065.3). Lineage (NCBI taxonomy): Eukaryota > Viridiplantae > Streptophyta > Pinopsida > Pinales > Pinaceae > Pinus > Pinus taeda. The sequence continues at coordinate 38,938 of APFE030874147.1, forward strand.
CCTTGCGCAAATCCCAAGAGAAATGGCTCACTTGGTACATGCAAACTCTGTACACACTAGTATACAACTGATAATTACAATGTGCATTTTTCTCCACTCCAACTAGGAAATTCAAATTCCATGCGTGGCTAGGACTATTTTTAGTAAATTGATCAGTTAATTGAGAGATCAATGAGTTGAAAACAATCCTGACTACTCAATTGAATTCCTATTGACTCTACTAATGGCTAGAGCTCAGATAACTGAGTTTAAATAACAATAACTCCATTAGATTGCTAGATTTGAGAAATCAACCCATGCACAACTCTACTTCTGGCCTACAAACTCGAATTTATTAATTTAACTAAGAGACAAATCCATGTCATTCCAGTTGACAAAGCCATGTCATTCTATCTAACTACAATCCAAGTCATCATGTCGATGCGGAAAATTGAATTTATCCATTTGACTAAGGCACAAGTCAAATGGAGTCTTTTCTTTCTACAATTCTAATGGTGCGTCATAGATCCAGAGTTAAATGGATCTAGGTTGGTGTTAATAAAGTCCAAGTTATTACTTACATGACTTGGTCTTCATTAAATGTAGTAGTACATTGTTAATGTAAGAAGCTCCTTTCACTTTTGTATTCATTGCTTCCCTTTATTAATTAATAAAAGTATTCTCTCTTTTGGAGAAGTCCTTACAATCTTTTTTAGTGATAGCTAAAAATGTAGTGTTTATGGATACAAGACATTGTGGGTGTGCAGATACCTTCCATTTTGTAATATTCATGTGCATATATTTGCCTTTAATCCTATTGCCTTATCAATCAACCATAATAGTGGTCATAGGGTGCTTGTTCTTTCAATATGGGGTTTATTACGTAGTTAATGCATAGAAACCATTAGTTAATTATTAGGTCAATAGTCATTGGTTGACGATCCATTTTATGTATATGTGGTTTATCCATCTAAAATGGAGAGACAAGAAATAACAACACATTGTTCTAGATATTGAACCCATTATGTATGGAGCTTGTTGCATTAGCATCGCTATAATTAACCTAAATTGTGCATTTACTAATAATTTCAAGGTAAGTTTGATTCAAGGGTTATAATTGGTTCCTCTCATATGGTCATTGTCTCTTCTAATTATAAAGAATATTCTAGGGGCATATGCTTATACCCTTCGATATTTGTGTCCCATGTGACTAAATCCCATGTATATGCTTAAGAATATAATTTGGACAATCTTGTGGATGCATATGTGAATTAGAGAAATATTGGTCCCCTATTTAGATTAAAAAATCAACAAATCTAGTAAATCCATAATATATGTCGAAAATGTCTTCGCATAATGCACAAACTAGGCTTGGGAGTCGACCCTGGTTAGTCCCAAGTTATCTTTGTCTTTGTCGAAACAAAATATTTTTCTCCATGTGAGTAAATTGCTTACTTGCACCACACCTACTTGCCATATAGAATTCAGATCTTCGGTGCTTAAATTGAATTGGATCATAAATATATCCTAATACATATTTTTGGTGGAGAATAAAGTTTGTTTCTCAAATGGAGACCTTGTCTCAAGCAAATTTTTGCACATTCCTTTAGAATATAATGGCTTTCCTAATTTATTTTTTGATGGATGGATTTATCTACAAACAATCTCCTCTTCTTAGTAAATTCTATTTTGGGAGGATATACTTGTGCCATACCTACTTGACATGAAATTGAGAATTTGAATGCTAAAATTGCACTAAGTTATAAAACATCTTAATAGATCTCTATTTTCACAATAGTAAGTTTGTACTTCAAGTGAAGGTATTGTCTAGCAAATTTTTGGACCTTCCTTGAAAAAGGGGCTTTCCTAATTATTTTTTTTAGAACAAATTAACTTTTTTTTGCAAACACTCTCCTCTTAAATATGTTAGTTTACTAACTTATAAAATATTGAGGCAATAATTCAAATATTGCCTACAAGATTTCAGTAATATTTTGCTAACTCGAGCTTTTTGAAGGTTTATTTCAAGTTTACTATAACTTGAGTATTTTTGGAGAAATACAAGGATCCCTCCATCCAATTTTTAAAAGTCCAACCATTTAGCTTCTTCACTTTGGTCAATAAAAGGCATTGGAAATTATTATTCTCATCAAATTTTAAAGATTAGTACCTTATGACAATTATTGAGAAAGGACTTGATAAGGCTTTTAAAAGGTTTTATTCTCTAAAATGATTGAGTGGAAGGTTTTAATCTCTCAAATAGTTTATTGTAGTTACTTTATTATAATGTTGTTTATTTGATTTTAAAATATTAAATATTCAAAAAAAATAGCTCATTTGATTAAAATAAAATCCCAAAGCCTTTTGGTTCCTTTTCAACTACAAACCTCATCATACCTTTCACATCCCAAACTTTTTCTCTTTTAAAGAATAAACTATAGTTCATAAAATTGGTTTTTGGTGGTGGTGTTTTTTGTTTTTTTTTCCTAAATATGTATGGCTATTAAAAAAATTGTCGTCCCTACCTCTTTTGATAATTATTGGTATGTTGGTACGAATAAGGTTGTGCAGGGTGCACGCTTTGTCCTTATGAAAATAGTTTTTTTCACTTTCAGAGTAAATGTTATTAAGCACTTGAACAATGTCTTGATTACACGTTGATTCGCCAAAATGATGGATTGATTGAGTTTAAGTGACATCTTATCAAAACGTTTCCACGAAACGGGGTAGTCTGTGTATGGATAATGTGTGTAGAGGTGCGGAAGTGGGGGAAGAGAGGTTCTCCCACGCATACTTCTCTTATGCACATCCTTTCAATCTACTACGACGGATATTGGCAAGATTAATAATCCAAATCTCCAACCATTCAAATTTATGTGTCAAATATCTTTGTCAAAAGTGTGTAAGAAGTGTGCAAAGGGGGAATGTGTGCGGAGGTGAGAAAGAGGGGGAATAGAAGTTTTCCTGCACATACTCCTCTTCTACACATCCTTTCAATCTACTACGAAGGATACTAGCAGGATTAATAATTCAAATCTCTAACTATTCAAATTTTTATGTCAAATAAAGTGAAAATAAACAATTTGCAGGTGTTTGATGAAAGTGTTCGAAAGAAGTGTATGGCAAGGAGAATGTGTGCATAGGTGCATAAGTCGACCCATAATAGTTCTCCTACAAATGAATTAAGTTATAAAACTAATTTTAAAACGTGAATTTAAGATTAGTTCTAAAGTTATGAGATTAGTTTTAAAATGTCAAGTTTTAGTGTAGCTTGGAACAATAGAAAATTAAATTATTGTTGGGTATGTGTTATATTCTTTGGATTACTATCTTCAAGTGTCGTTACATTGTGTGGGGCATAGTGGGGGAGTCATAGGGGGTATTCTATCCCAAAAACAAGAAACAAAAAACCAACTCAAGGATGGTTGGCCGAACCAACTCATGGTTTTGGAAATGACGATTTTGCCCATAGTATTTTCTAGATTCGTTTAAGAGAACTGCAATTATGTTCTAATCCAATGTTAATGGATTGAGTGTTTATGAATGCTTCAAAATATATATAATGTATTGTAACATTGAACGGAATACAATAAAAAATCAATATAGTTTTCCTAATTTTGGGCTCCATAACAAAAAAAAATTGTGTATATTTTATATTCTCACCATTATATATTTTCTGTTTTTTAATAATTTGTTTGCAAATAATTTATGTATATGATTAGAACCTTCAATTATGATCTCTTTAAAAATGGAACTAAATTATAGCATAGTAGTGTTTTGTGTCACGGGCCTCATTTAAATGTATGTGAAACGTGTCACTCAATGTAAGCTAAAACGACTTTTTGTACATGTCGACAGTTCCAATTATTACAATATGATACAATGAATAATGGTTGTGAAGCCCTTTACATGTTCTTGATTTGTTTACAACTAGTAATTATTACACAATGCTTCAGAGTAAATGGTATTGAGCACTAGAATGATGTCCTGATTACGGGTCAATTGACTCAATAAATATCTGTAGATCCTTATCATTACACAATGTTTTAGAGTAAATACTAATCAACATTGCGAAGATGAACTGATTACGAGTCCATTCGCTCAATAAACGATGAAAAGACTCCAGAAATGTATGTCAAATGATGTGAAAATTGATGTCTTGTAGTATGCAAAGTGATGGTTACATGATTTATGGATGCTTATTTGGGAAAAATAAGTGACACATGGCAATACAACACATTAGCCACATGAGACTTAGTTATTTGTTTTTCGATGTGAATTCATAGTGTATCGTTTAGAGTTGGTGAATAGTGCAGTCTAACAAAATTTGTGAGATGGGGAACTTTATGTTATTTAACCGAAGAATTAGTGTGGGTCCTTTTCTGATTAACATGTGTCATTGTTACAGATGTTGCACACAAGCATGTTATCCATATAGTTTGTGCACATCAATATGTACCTTAACTAAATAATATACCACGAAATATTTGTAATCGCAGCAGTTTGCATACAAACTATTGATCTTATTGAGTAGAAAAGTGGGTGAGAAAGGACAAACGTGTTGGGAGACCATATATGGGAAAACCATACAAAGATGGAAATGCTTGCAGAGGTGCGGGAACTTTTTGTGATGGATATTAACGGCGGTGCAAAGGACTTCGCACGCAGTATTAAAAAATTAATGAAGTCTTAGTTGTACTATTAACATCTATTCGATGAATCGGTGTGCAATCAAGACATCCTTTGAGTGCTTAATAGCATTTACTCTGACACATTATGTAAGGATTACTAGTTGTAAACAAATCAAGAAGATCGTATGCACCCATATTATAAAATTGTTTGTTCGGCATTTATTTGGAAAAGCGACATGTAATCATGATATCATTTGAGTCCTTAATAACATTTATTGTTTGTAAATAAATCAAGAAGGTGTGCATGGCTCTACAACCAATAAATGTCATAGTAGATTGAAAGAATGTGTGGGCTCCCAACGCACACTTCTTCCACTTCTCACACTCATTCTCATACATATACCCCATGTTCCACACATCTTTTACTTTGCATAATTGAATGTGTAAAAGTTCAAAACAAAAAAAATAAGTTAAATTGTTGAAGCAACTTTTGATTTCCCAATTATTGGTACAGTTTTTTATTTTAAAGTTGTTTCTTCCCTTTGCACATCCATTTCCCACAAATAAATCCTCTTTTGCATATTATTTTCTTGACACACATTCTAAATTCTTATTACAGTTCAATTTGTTAACATCATGGCTTGTACACTTACTTCAAAAAGCATTAGTGTGGGACTTAATCGAATTCTTGATAGTTAATGGTGGAATTTGTGTTAGAGAGCAAAGTTCCAAGAAGATAGCATAACCACAATTGTGAACCCCCACAATGTACGAGAACCACAGATCTTTGCAAATCAGTCATGACAGTCATCATAGCCATTCCCAGAGTCTCTAGATCTATTAATCACGTAATTCCTTTTTTTCCTATTTTAAAATTGTTTTGCAATATTTGACAAGTAACAAAATTAAACTAGGAAATTATTTTAAAAATAGGAAAATATTTTTTGGTTTATGGAAATATGCGAAAAATGAGATTTTCCACCCAATGTACGGAAATCACTAAATCAATGGTGATCTACATCAAAGTCAGTGAATTAAAAAGAGGTATATATATACATGTTACGAGTGTGAATCAAATGTTATTCAATCGGTAAGTCTGATAAGATGTTATTGTGTTGTTCATCGGAGGGCATGCAGAGAAGTGCTTAGCAACCCTGAGAGAAGTTGGTTGAGTTTATCAAGATTTCATCATTAGATTGAGGATCTTTACAAATCAATCATGACAATCATCATAGCCATTGTCCTAGTCTCTAAAGCTACTAATCACTTAATTCATTTTTTTCCTATTTTAAAAATGTTTTGCAATCTCTAAGAAATACAAAAATTAAATTAGGAAAATATTTTTTAGTTTTTGGAAAGATAAGAAAAGTGAGCTTTTTCACTTGGAGTATGACAATCACTAAATCAATGGCAATTAACATCGATGTAAGGTATAGCCAGCGAATTAAAAAGAGGTGTATAGATAAATTTTACTCGTGCGAATTAAACGTTTTTCATTCGGTAAGTCTGATAAGATGTTATTATTTTGTTTGTCAGAGGGCATGTGAAGATGGAATCCCTCTTCCGTATTCTCAGTTTGATAACTTCTCAATTCAATGTAATCAATGCATTTAGTGCAAGTAATCAACTAGGATTAGAAATCATCTACATTGAAATCAATGCATCTTGGGAGTCTAGCTTGAGTAGGCAGGTCGTAGAGACTCGCTTTACGCTATTGTATCTCCATTCTAGCTGGCTTCTTGGGGGTTCGGTATCTTTTCTCTCACGTTCTATGACTATTCATTTAGATAGTTTCTTTTGGGACTACGTCATGGTTCATTGCACTGTAAGACTAGGTAGGTTGTTGTCGTTCTGGGGTGGGTTGGTCATTATTTAACGTGGAAGGTTCTATTAGGTTAGCCCATCCATAGTGTCCTTGCATCCAATTCTTTTTGTTTCTTGGTGAAATACAAGATGCCAAATCAGTGAGGCGAATGCAAGGGGTTGGTGAATGAGAGGAGTAAAATCAACATCACCTAGAAAACATTGGCCAGGGTGAGGTTGTAGACCCCAACCCCGTTAATACAATTGACTTTAACAACCCTACTTCTAATCAACAAAACTTTGGCAACCAACTTGAATATCTCAAGATACTTATGGAATATCTCATAAGATACAGACAGACTTGATTGGAATACGATAATCTCATTCATGAGTGATCTCCAATGCAACTAGTGGCAGATGCAATATAGATCACCAATTCTGCAAAGGGGTCAGCGGCGCCTACAAGAAAAACTAGACCACTTTATAGCTATATTGGATCACAAGGAGAAACATGTACATTATGTATTTCAGCTTCTACTGTCACCCGGTTCAGGATCAAAAAATCATATTCGGTAACTTCCTCTAATAGTTAATGGCTCTTGGTTGTGTACTAATCTTGAAAGTTTTCTAGTTCTATGTTCCTTTTCGGTTTTTTGACAATGAAGCAATTTTGGAAATTTGTAATATTTTTTTGCTAATTACCTACTAGTCAATAAATCTGGTAAGAGTGAGGCCGATAACATTGTTGCATTCTTTTGCATAAATGAAAACTCAAGATCCACAAAAAAAATTATTGGCCACTAAATATGGTAAGAGTGAGGTCCGTAAGATTTTGTTAATTCATTCTCAACAATGTAATCTTTTTACATAAATGAAAATCTAAAATTCAAAAATACTCATAAAATTTTATATATTAGAAAAAAGTAATGTTTATTATGAGTTACATATGTGCAACACAAACATAGAGTCGCAGTTCATGATAATTATATAAATGGATGAACTTATTATCTATTTGGGGAGAGAATCAAGGCATGTGCCTATGTGCAAAGATTAAGTGATTACTAAGTTTGTTTTACCAATTATAAGATTTAAAAGCCTATCCACAAAACTTTTTCATAAACCCCGAGCATTTTAAAACATGCAAAAAGAAACATAGCATATGGATGAAAAGCATGGAATTCCAAACCAAATTTTTAGATTGTAAAAAACCATTAAATAATTATTAATATTATGCCACGAAATCATTTTAATGACAACAGGTAGCGTAGAAACATTTGGTAGCATTGATTATCATAACATGCAAAAAAAGACAAATGCCACAAAGCAATCATTCAGGGTAGAGTGCATGGGAAAGAAGCAATGTGTAGAGTATAATTGGATGGAACAAGTATACGAAGAAGGAAATGTCTACGGATGTGCGAAAGTGGGAATGTGTGCGAAAAAATATGTAAATATTGGACGCAAATAGATAGTCAAAGTAAAACATTAGCTAGTAATGAAGCAATTTATCAGAGTAAATTCTATTAAGCACTCTAATGATGTCCTCATTAGGCGTCGATTCATCAAATAAATGTTGAAAATAATTACATTTATCGGCAGGGGAGCTTTGGTTAATCATAGGATTAATCCTTAATTAATTTTTTAATATGCATTAGTCCATGATGCGATAACTTGATTGAGTTTATGAGACATTTTTCCAAAATGTTTTTGTAAAATGGAAAAATATGTGTGTTAAACAATGTGAAAATTTGACATTTTGCAATATGCAAAAGAAGTGTGTGAAGGGGGAATCTATGGGAGGTACATGAATAAAGGTTCTCTCACACATGTCCCTCTTCTACACATTGATTCAATATGCTACAACGGATACTAGTTGTGGAACCCTCTACACCTTCTTGATTTGTTTAGAATCGGTGAGCATTACACAATGCTTCAGAGTAAATGATATCAAGCACGCAAAGGATGTCCTAATTACATGTCAATTTTCCAAACAAATGTCAAAAATACTTATATTTACCAGTAGGAGAGCTTTTCTTAACTGTAGGATTAAGCCTTAATTAATTTTTTAATATACGGCAATCTATGCCACGAAAGGTTGGTTAAGTTTATTTGACATTTCGCCAAAACATTGTTGTGGAACATGAAAATTGATCTTTTGTAGTGTGCGAAAGAAGTGTGCAAAGGGAGAGTGTGTGAGGAGGTGGAGAAGTGGGGGGATAAAGGTTCTCCTACACATACTCCTTTTTTGCGGATATTTTATTCTGCACACTAAAAATTTAAAAGTTTTCCATCCTACAAATTCAAGTTACGAAATTAGTTGTAAAATGTGAGTTTAAAATTAGTTTCAAAGTTGTGAATTTAGTTAATCATAAGATTCATCCTTAATTAATCTTTTAATACATGCTAGTTCACAATGTGGAAAGTTGAATTCTCTTATGTGATATTTCACTAAAAAATTACCGCGGAAAGAGAAAATATGTGTCAAATGCCATGAAAATTAGTGTTTTACAACACGCAGAAGAAGTGCATGGAGGGAGAATTTGTGCAGAGGTGCGGATATGGGGGAATAAGGGTTCTCCTACACATACCCTTTTTTTCGCATCCTTTCAATCTACTATGATAGACACTAGTTGTGGAGCCCTTTGCACTTTCTTGATTTGTTTAGAACTAGTGAGCATTACAAAATGCTTTAGAGTAAATGTTATTAAGAATTTTAATGATGTCTTGTTTACACATCAATTTGCCAAATAAATTCCAAACAGACTTATATTTATCGACGGGAGAGTTTTTGTTAATTATAGGATTAAGCCTTACTTAATTTTTAAATATGTGGTGATCTGTGCCACAAGAGGTTGGCTGCATTTATGTGACATTTCTCCAAATCATTGTTGCGGAACGTGAAAATATGTATGTCAAAAAACGTGAAAAATAACCTTTTGAAGTGTGTGGAAGAAGTGTGTAGAGAGGGAATGTGTGCAGAGATGTGAAAGTGGGGGTATAAAGGATCTCTTGCAGATGTGCCTCTTATTCACATCTTTTATTCTGAACACTAAAATTTTAAAAGCTTTCCATCCTATAGAGTCAAGTTATGAAATTGGTTTTAAAATTCCAAGTTAAATTTAGTTTCAAAGTTTATGAAATTAGTTTTTAAATGTTATTTTTTAGTTTAACGTGAACCAATAGAAAAATGAAGTACTTATGTAGCTCCTGGTTAAAATTGATGTTTTACAATGTGCGAAAGAAATATGTTGAAGGGAAATGCATGTGGAGATACGAAATGTGCTCCTTTATTTTGCATACTAAAAATTCAAAAAGATTTCTACCCTATGGAGTGAAGTTATGAAATTAGCTCTAAAATGTCAATCTATATTAGTTTTATAGTTATGAATTTAGTTTTAAAATACCAGGTTTGGGCATCTTATTTGCTGCAATTTATCATACCCCAGGCTCACCCATTTCTTGAGTTTGTCACAGGGTGTTTTGAAATATATCTTCCAAGCAAACAATGATTACTATCAAAGACTATAAATTTTATCCAACAAGTGCAAGAGAAATGGACATTGATTCAGAAGGAAATTAATACATTCAATAGTAGGTTTGATCTTTTAAGAGGAATGGATGTTTCTTCCTATTCAGACTCAAATGGAAAATTAATATCTTTGGATGCATACAATGAAATGTTAAGGAAAAGATAAGGAATGTTAAGGTGAGTATATTAAGCAAACTTATCAAAAGTATATTGATCTAGATTCAATTTATAGTAAATTGATATTGTATAGATATCCAACAAGACTAAATTGGGAGAAAATTGCTAATCTAATACCATGAATTACTTAATTACTTCAAAAGAATCTAGGAAAAGGGTGCATGTGCAAGCTCAAAATTGGGTAGCGCGACAGTTAATTTCCCACCCTTATTTGGCACTCGATATATGCGTAAGAGAAACTTTGCATGAACCGAGTTTTAAAAATCCAAAACCACTAATTAATTGATTAATGTGCAATGTTGTGTGGGAGGGAGGTGTGCGGGGGTGCAGAACATTGTGGAAGAAAATTTGTGTTCCTTGCTCTGCACACTTGTTCTCATGCACAACATTTCTTCCTCACGGAGATTAAAATTACACTTCATTTAATATTGGTTAATATGTGTTTAATTCACAAATGTCAAATCACTAATGCACTTAGTATTCAAGAAGTGTGAATATCATGATCCGTTGATTCTACTTTGATAAAGTTTTTAAATGAATAGGAGCATTGGTGCGTTAGAAACATCAAAATAAGCATGTAAGTATTGAACACGAATCTAATCAAAGTAAAACATTAGCTAGTAATAAAGCAAGTTAACAAAGTAAATGTTATTAAGCACTCAAACGATGTTCTGATTATGCATCTATTCATCAAACAAATCCCTAAAAGACTTACATTTATCTGCATGGGAGCTTTAATTAATCTTAAAATTAGGCCTTCTATTTTTGTATTTTGCAACAAGACATTGTTTCAGATATGTGTCCCAAATCCAACATCGAGCTCGAACTAACACGGAAAATAACACTGCCCTAAACAAGCACTAATCCAATGCAATGAAATTAATGTTTAAATGTCATTGTATCGTTACATAAATGTAAATAAAATCAGAATTAAGATATTAATAAAATAGTACCTAGTCAAGTATTATTATAGCATTTAGTTGAATATTATTATATGATATGAACTTCAAAAAAGAAAACTTGGTAAGGTTTTTCCTTCCTTTACTTATTTTTTTAATCTTACCTTTCTATGAAAATTAAATCTATATTAAATGACATTATTAAATATTCTCAACACTATGTTGATATCAATTTCCAAAGCATGCCAAATGCAGTAATCATGAAATGAAATCCTATGAATTGGACTATATCGAGTGCGAATTTAAGAAAAATGGATATGATTTTTATTAATCAATATTGGAAAAATCCTTTCTGATTGCAAATCGGGGAAATCAATACTAGCTATATTGATGACAAACCTGTTGATCAGTGGTTGTCATTGATGTCAACCCAAGCAGCACCAGGGGCTACCTAGATCTTGCATGGGAATTTTGATTTGAAAACTTACTCTATTCTAAGTCAATGATCTTCTATCTGGATTCTAATTGTCAATATTTTTCCGATGATATATGGCATGCCACGTAATTCTTCACGTTTTGAGAGATATTCGTGTTTGAAGTTAGTAGCCCCAGTTAGTGGGCTAAAACTATATAGGGTTGTGGCATGGAACTCATAATTGGTTGTGGTCATTGAATAGTCATAATTAATAATAATAATAAATCTCCTAAAATCCCTCCAATATTCACTTGTTTAGGACCCTCCCAACTCAATACATTCATATAAATAATGACCCTCGTATCCTCATCTAGTAGGTGATTTTGTGGCTTCAATCAAGTCATTGTGTAATTTTTGCTTTAACTTGTTTTCCGCGAAGCTTCAGAAGCTGAAATTAAAACCCATTTGAGATGAAATATTGGCGACCCTCGTTCGTGACCGAATTTCAGATCTTGGTTCGCTATATTTTCGGCGATATGATCTGAGGAAGTTAGGGATTTTGCGGGCTCCCGAATTCCATGTCAAACAGGTGATGTTGGGAAAATCGTAATAAATTTCTCTTTGAGAATTGGATTCAAATTTCGTAAATAGTCACAAAAAGGGGAAGGATTGTAGTTTTTTGAGTAGATTTTTCAGGGCTGAAGGCTGCAACAGTGACACATGGAACTTCGTACAAGTTCGCTCTACTGAATTAGTCTATAATCAGGTCATCGTGGGATATTGGGCATAACGCTTTCTTGAATAATCCAATATTGATCAGACCTATGGAATTGGAACAAGGACTCAGAGGGATACCATAGGATGAAATTTCAAACCCTAGAGATCCGAAATTACATAGTGTTGAAGCCACAAAAATCGGGTCGACAACAAGGGGGATACCCACCCAGTCCGGACCTTGGTTGGCAGCTCCTTATTCGTTTGGTATAGCGGGTCTGACTGGGGATAACGGGACCAGTTTCCCGATCTGGGGGTGTGTGTGTGTGTAGAGTTGAATAATGCTTATCTAAGAGTACTTTTAAAGCTAATCTAATTCAGATTCTTAACTTAACTCTATGCTATTGTAATCTAATGAGAAACAACACATCTAATCTACGCTAACCTGGGGTGTATATCTTCTATTATGCAATCTAAAGAGATTTCAAACAATAACTGGTAATAAAGATCATTCAGCTATCATAAGAATAGAAATCAATTAAGATAAACCACTTTGCATAAGAAGTTAGGAAAAACGGTTGTGAACAGCATATCACATAATAATTTATTCATATATCAAACATAAATAAGTGACTCCACCGTACAGAAGTGCCACATGGTAACTCATACATTCATACAATAACATATAAACAACTGAAAACTGTATATCACTTTAAGAATATAAGCCGAAATGGCCAAGAGATAAAAGTACCATTTATGACTAATCCTACTCATAAACTTCAAGCAAAAACGATTTTTCTCTACTTGTTCTAACATCTACTAAGAGTACAAAAGTGCAACATCAATAGCAGACATCAAATGCAAACATTAATAAATCTCGATCCGTCCATTCATCAAAACCTCCTCTGAGGGTGCAGAAGTGCATGTTCCGAGGACAAGTTTTTGACAAATTTATGGACCCTTCTCTAAATGCCTGAGAAGGGTTTAAATACTGCTAGCTAATTAACTTAATTACATAAATTTAGGATACGGTTTTAAATGACCGCCCTTCTGATAAAGCAAAACTATTTCTAAAAATTGAATCTAATTCTGAACCATTTCTATATTTGCTCCTTAGTGCTGCAAGCATGCAACATTCACCTGGGGAGAGTGGGCTGGTCGCCTTCCGCTTTCGTTTGAGCTATGAAAATAGAAATAGCAAGCGTTGGCACCACTTTCTGGTAAACTAGAAGATATTTTCGAGAATCTTCCTCTGGCTGGGTGTATTCACTGCGTGTATACTTGGTAATGACCCAAATTTCTCTCAAACTAATTCTGCTTTTGCTATTTCAGTTTTCGGGCTTGCGAATCATTGAAAAGTTAGGGACTTTACTCTCTGAATAATTTTCTGCATCGAAAACTTCCTCCGTTCTTTATTACGGGCTTTTCTGGTGCGTAAGCTTCAGGGTTTTTTGTAAACATGCTGCTTTTGTGCGCCTTTGACTCTGAGCTTTAGGTGGCTTATTGACATCAGCATCTGTTGAGTGATACTCTAGAATCTGTGGTCGTGTCGCATGCGGCATCCGTTTCTGAAGGGATCTCTTCTCTGTTCTCTGAGCATTGATGCTTTCCCCTTTTCCTTAGATGTTTCCTGCACATTGCTTCATGTTATTTCCTGTCTTACAATTTACGCAAAGGAAAAGAGTAATGATAATAAAGATTGACATGAAAGCTTTAAGCTCTTATGAATGCATAATCATGACATCCATAGCGAACTGACTCTTCGAAAAACACAAGATTGTCCTTCCTGAATACTTTGGCGTACAATCATTAATTTCTTTTAAGGCGCGCGCCCAATTTTGTTTAATGGACAGCTTTCCTTGAATACTTCACCGAGGAAAATTTGCGATGGGCGATTTCTGCGACTCGCATCACAGCATCGCGGATTGCGTCGTCAAGATGTGTCATCGCAGAAAATCATGATCGTGAATTTTCGCAAATCGCATTTATCGTAGATCGCAGCATTTAGTCATTCAGTCATTGTGTGCTACTTACGCGATGTTGCGATATGCGACGTCGCATATCGGTCATCGGAGATTTCTTAAGTTTTAAGAGCGCTTCGTAATGAATGCGATGCGATGAATTTCGCGTCGCTTCTTCGCAGTTTATTATGCTCATAAGAAAACATTTCATTCTCTTTTCACGATGCGATAAAGTTTTAAGGAGTCAAATACAAAAATTTCATAAAATGTTTGTTTGGATTTTTTATTAAGGGTCCCCATTTTATTGGTGTTATTGCTAATATCAAACAAAGAGGGGGGTTGTTGGTGGCCACAACAATGGCGATTCACTGGGAAGAACCAGTTATCTCTGCTTTCTATTGAATTTTAACTTCTGAAGCAGAAAAATTTTCATAAGTCTAAATTTTGTTATGGACAAATAGAGTACGTTATGCCTTATCCTATCAATGATATTTTGTTTCAACCTTTTTCTATTCCAATCGTTTGCTTCCTCAGGCTTAGTCCTTGTATTTACATCAGCCACTACTTGGTCTTTTAAAGAAAAAATAAGGTCTTCTCTGTGTGCTGCCTTTTTAAAATATGCTCATTTGTCGTAGGTAGAGCCTCTGCTGCCAGCAGGCATCCATAGCCTCGAAAGGGTTACCTATTACCCAGCAATGATCCTTTATCCTGCTTAAGGCTATTTACAACCTTTCAGAGAAAAACCCATTTTGACACTTTTTCCTTTTTTATTCTCTAAAGAACAATGTCTTG
>APFE030874147.1:75948-96970 GCA_000404065.3 Pinus taeda
AAGGAAAAATGATTCACCCCCCCACCCCCCCTTAGTATTTCCAACAAAACCATGGCAAATGAATACCATTAAAATAGATAGCAATTGAATATCCTTTCAAAAGATTTTATGTAAATTGTGATTTAAATGGTTTATGGCTTATGACACACTATATGTAGGCCTATTGGCTCTAAACTCATTTCTATAAGCTCTCGGGAAGAATTTTTCTTCTTTTGTTCTAAAACTGATTATCATTATCGAGGTTTAGTTATCATATGTCTATTTCTTTTTAATTTCTTGAGTCTTGTTGTAGGTATATTAGCTCTAAACTTGTTTCTAAAATCTCTAAGCGAGCGATTTGCTTTTTTTGTCTGAAACCAACGAGTTTTATCAAGGTTTGGTTTATCATATTATTACACATCATTTTGTCACCATTAGGCAAACGACCGCCAATCTGGATCTCTCGCTAGCCAATGAAGTGTTTCAAGCATTCCCCTACAATTTTGGAAGCAAAACAATCTCAAAGACAAAATGAATCCTGGATTACATTGCTCAAGAACCTATTTTTAAGCACTTGTGAAATTTCCCTAGCTATTTCCTGTGATATCACAGTTTTGATCATTGTGGCATGTGAAAACCTGCACTCTATCTTCCACTAAAAACTGTGCAAATATATTAACAAAGGTAAAAATAAAAAAGTGATTTATAGAAGCTTTTTTGGAGGAATATTTTCCAACTAAAGGCCTCAAACCCCTACATACTTGGGCATCATCCCTCTATTCATGGAGAAAACTCCCTCTCTTTATGCAGAACCCTAATCCCTCTTTTTATGGATCTCATCCCTTGAGAAGAGGATCTCAAACCTCCTCCTCTTTGCCTATAAATTCAACACAAACCATAGGGTGAAGGGGGACTAGGGAATGTAAACTTATGTTGTCAAATTAGGGTTGGAAACTTGTCACCTAAGGGGGAGGATTGGAGACCATTGGGAGGAGGCTTACATCATCAAGGCTAAGATTATATTACTCCTTATTCAAGATTAATAAAGCAATTGTTTTTTTCTTATTTTCACTTGTTATGGTGCTCTTTGCAAAGCTCCTTGATCTTTTGCATAGTTTATAACTGAATAATATATTAACATGGTAATATATGTTATGTTTCAATTTCCATTCACTTTGTGTTTCAGCCTTGATCTATGTTATACTTGCATTCCTTGTTCATCTTTGTTTACGCATGTCTTCTCTTGAAGCATGTAATGACCCACCTACAATTACCAACAGAATGTGAATATTAGTGTGCATATATAGCTACATATGCATGCAACATATGTACTGCACTAGTATACCCGGTGGTTAATATTGAACATGTCTAAGTATAGGGTAATGAATTGATTTGTGAAGTAAATACCTAATGCTGATGAAAATGTTGAACGGGATACTTAATATGTATACCATCGTTATAATATATAATTAATACATTATTTAATGATAAAGTAGATATATAAGATTGTGAACTAAATTAAATAAATAATTTATAAAATAATTAAATTATTCAAAAGAATAGTTAAATAAATAATAAAATAAGTTTAAATTAAATTTTAATTAAAATTAAATTAAACTATGAATAAAATTAAAAAAAAAGAACATTATAAAGAAAATTAAATTGATTTTCAATAAAAAGGTAACTAACTTTAAAATTCTTTTATACTCAAACTGCCTCTCAAAGCAGTGGAGAGGCATATGAGTAAGCAGACCCCATGTGATGAAACCAGAGAGACAAAAACCTTGCAAAGTGGAGACGATGGGTGGGAAGTATAGAGAAGGAGGAACACACACAAGGGTGGGCGGGGGTCTTCTAGGAGTTTTTTTTTGGAGAAATTCGGGACAAATCTACAATAGAGAACCACAGACAGATAAAGAGAGTGAAGCCTTGGTTGTTCTTGGAGTTTTTGGGCACGAGGGGGAACGTGCTTCAAATTTGAAGTATTCTAGAGCTGGGTATCGAGGTTGTGCCTAGTTTGGTAAGGAGGTTTTGGTCTTTGGTAACAGGAGCAAATTAGGAAACATCAAACAAGAAACTTCTTCAAATTAACTTCCAGGTATTCTTCTGCATTTTATTTTTAAATCAACTATTTGGTTAATGATAAATTAGGGAAAAGAATATGAATTATGGTTAAAGTAAATGTCTGAGTAAATCACAGATTTAGGTGTATTTTATGTAATTTAGAGCTCTACAAAGCAGCAAGGAAAGGATTTTGAAAGCATCAAAATGACATCCACAAGCATTTCGTAGAAAAGTTAAGAGACTCTTGCACATTTAATACATCATATTTCAGTTATAGATTAAGGAAAGGTAGCAGTTACTTGTCTGTTTGTTTCTAGATTTGTCTTTGAATCTAGGGTCTCTTGTCCGCAACAGTGATTTGTTCACCATAACGCATATGTCTATAGTTTTTTGAATTTTTTGAGACTTGTTGATATCATCGTTGACGGAAATCGTTTTCTACTGAAGTTATTTCTAAAACTGTTTTTGTTTTAAGCCAAAATTGCTTTAAATGGAAACTCTGTCAGGATTTTGAAAGATGATTCCGATAATTTATTGGCCTTATTAATTTTCTCCTGCATTAGGCTCTATTGTAGTAGTTCCACAGAACTGGTAACCGGAGGGATGTGTCACTCGATTTTTCTTATTTTGTCAAAGAATGCCACGATGTAGTTGTTACTATTGCAATACTAACTGTGGGATAAATGGCCCAAGGAAGCAATGGGATCAGCATGCAAGAAGAGTTATATGTAGTCACCCATGACACCTTAATGTTGATTAATAGCATGTTGGAACTTTAGCAAAGGCTTGGGCGGCTAGAATATGAACTGGATGCTATAATAACTGAACTACAAGAGCTACAAAGCATGAATGGAGTAAATAGAGCTCCATTCTAGCAACGTAATTAGGAGGAGCCCCAACCTCCAGGAACCATTATTGATTAATAAAGAAAACATTACAAATTTTTTCTACTTGTTCAAAAATTCAGTATATGCTAAAAGCTACTTATGCAATTTTCTAGAGTCAATAAAACAAATAATTTCTTGAAACATATAGTAAAATAGTCCAATAACCTTGCATCACCTATACTCTAATCATGTTTTGATCTAGGTGGATGATAATTACCATAGTTAATAATTATTTTTCTATTAATGTTTGTAAAATCATGGATTATATTTATGCATGATAAATAAATAAGTCATAATAGAAAAGTGAGAATCTAATCGCATGATGGTTTATCTTTTACCATCATATTCACCCATGGATTTTGTAAACCATGGTATTTACCCATGGTATTTGAATTGCACGATAATTTAATGTTTACCATCTTAATTTTTTATCTTCACCCATAGATTTTGTAAACCATGGTCTTTTGGAATGTAAAAGGGCATAACTCTTAGTGGAAAGACACCCGTAAAAGTTATAAATACGGAATTCACTAGGAGTAAATCATGTTTTTTCTCATAATGTAGTTTCATGCTATATTATCAATTCAATAAATATTTGATTTCATTTTTATTGCTTTTCTACAATATCTCTCTTACGCATGGTGCCATATCTCGAGTTATCTTTATAACGTTTTTATGCAATATTTCCCTCATGCATTGTGACATATTCTTTTATCACTCGTGAAGTTGCATTTCTTAAACAACTTGGATCACACCAACATTAATGCATCAGATTCCATAAGAACTTTTTAGTTAAATGCACTTGGACCAGAGTAGTACTGGGATGGGTGAGTTGCTAGGAATTTTCAGTTTTCATTCTTTTGTCACTCTCTAAGTCTCTTTCCTCCAATGATTTGGATCAATGGTATTAGAGCGATCTGCTCTTATCTATTTTTGTGTGCATGTCCCCAACGAGGTCAAGGTACAAGGAGCATGGACTTGAACTATTGCAACCTTTCCAAGATCATTCTTACTAACTCGGAAAACGTCACATGGAAGACGAAAAGAAAAATGGCATAATAGGAGATATTGTCAAATTGTTTCTCGAGGAAAGACTTGGACAACAGAGGAGTCAGATGATGGACAATTTCATTGACATCCTCCAACGACTCCCAATTTCGGTTGAAAAACATTCGACAAGCAAATATTTTGGAAGCTTGACACCCTTCCAAGTACAAGTTAACTTCAATGTACCCCTATTAGAAGGACAAAAAGATGTAGAAGCTTTAGAAAAATGGTTGAATCTTCTATTACGCAGTCCATAATTTTTTTGATAATGAGAAAATCACCTTTGCACTCCCAAAATATCTTCCCGGTGTCAAAAATTGGCGGGAAAGTTACTAGGAGAGACTCAACGAAGACGATTTTGGGGTATGCAAGGGAGGCCCCACTTGGGCCATTTTCTTGGATGCCCTTAAAGAAGAATTCTATCTTGTAAGATACTATGAAGACCAGTACATGAGGTGGACCATACTATGACAAGAAAGGGATCTAGCGGTACCATAGTTTATGTTGGGTGTGTGTTATATTCTTTCCATGACTAGCCCCAAGCACGAAGTTGGGGGGTTAGAGGGAGGGGTGAAAAACACCCCCTTCATTGCACTGAGTGTAGCAAGGGGATCACAAGGGGGGTGGAAGCCCCCCTTGTCAGGGGGTTTGCAAGGGGGAAGTACCCCCCTATTGCCCCCCTGCATGGGGTCCAGGGCAACACCTCTGGAAAAAAAATGGACCCAATATTAGGTGGGCAGGCCTACCTATGGTTTTGTGCGAGGATTTCACACATGGTTTTGGGCATGATGGTTTTCTACCCATGGTATTTTGTAGATTCGGTCAAGGGAACTACGGTTATGTTCTAATCTAGGGTCAATGGATTGGGGTTTATGAATGCTTCGACATGTATATATGTGTATTGTAACATTGAAAGGAACATAATGAAAAATCAATCTGGAAGTCTCAGTTTTGGGATCCAAGGGACAATCTCTATGTATATCTATTTTATTTTTTATGCTATTGCCATTGTTTATTTTTTGTTTTTAGAATTCGTATGCGGGTCATTTTTGTGCAGGGTTAAAACCTACATTTGGTATCAGAGTTGTTTTGGCTTCAAGGGGACGCCTTTGTTGCTGAGGGGTTTTGTTCAGGCCTATGGTAGACCTTGTCAGTGGGAGATATGTGAGATCGATTCTTGCAGTGAAAGAAGATGGAGAGCAGTGGAAAGATAGAGATCGAGAAATTTAATGGTCAGAGTTTTGAGTTGTAGAAACTCAAGATGGAGGATCTGTTGGTGGATAAAGATCACTGGATTGCGATAGATCCGAGTGCTAAACCAATGGAAATACCAGATGAAGACTAGACGAAGTTGGATCAGAAAGCAAAGAGCAAAATATGGTTGTGTGTCTCAAATTAAGTATTGTTGAATGTATCAAGGGAAGCTACGGTGAAGGCTTTGTTAGACAAGTTAGGGACTTTGTACCAATCTAAGTCCCTGGTGAACAAATTGTTCCT
This sequence comes from Pinus taeda, assembly GCA_000404065.3. Lineage (NCBI taxonomy): Eukaryota > Viridiplantae > Streptophyta > Pinopsida > Pinales > Pinaceae > Pinus > Pinus taeda. The sequence continues at coordinate 81,423 of APFE030874147.1, forward strand.
ATGGAAAAAAGTTGTATAACCTAAGGATGAAGGATGGAGACTCGGTGATAGAGAATATAAATGCCTTTAATAATATGGTAAGTCAGTTTTTATCTATTGATATTCAAATTCCAGATGAATATAAGCGGATCATTTTGTTGTGTTCTCTACCAGATTCGTGGAATAGTCTGGTTGTTGCAATAGGTAGAAATACAACTACCTTGAAGTTTGATGAAATAGTCTCATCCTGGTTGTCGGAGGAGATGAGACGGAAAAATATGGAAGGCTGGAATGGAGATGCCTTTCCTATACGAGGACAGTCCCAAAACAGAAACAAAAATAAGTTCTTGAGTGCGACATCTAAATCTAGAGGGAGATATAAATATCCAGGAAAACCTATAAATGTGTGCTAGAAATGCAGAAAGGAAGGACACTTCAAAAAGGATTGTAGATCTAAAGCTCCTGAGAAAGGAAAGGGATTTGATGATTCTCCTTCTGCAGAGGTGAAAACTATCTCAGATGAAAGTGGGGATGTGTACTTGGATTTTTCTTCAAGTACACATGTAGATCATGAGGCATGATTGATTGAATCAGGTGCATCCTTTCACTTCACTCCCCATAGGGAGTGGTTCTGCAAGTATGAGAAATATGATGGTGGTGATGTCTTCTTAGGGGATGACATGAAGGATAGAATCGTCAAATGTGGAAAAGTCAAGCTAAATTTGCAAGGTGGAAGGATTAGAACACTTCCTGGTGTTCTGCATATTCCTTCTTTGGCCATAAATTTGATTTTTGCAAGCAATATGGATGATGCAGGTGTAAAAATAGTGTTTGATAAAGATACCTGCAAGATGGTTCGGGGAGCACTGGTATTTATGTGGGGAGTTAAAATTAGAACTTTGTACAAGATTCTAGGTAGCACTATTATTTATGGGTGCAACAGTTATGTGGTTCCTGAAAGTGGAGTAGAAAACCTAGTGGTCTCTGGAGAAAATACCATGATATGGCATCAAAGGCTAGGACATATTGGAGAGAAGGGCCTTCGAATACTTCATGGTAATCATATGGTGGAAGGCATGTCTAATTCCTCTCTGGATTTCAATTTTTGTGAGCATTGTGTATATGGCAAGCAGAATTGGGTGATTTTTCCCTCTAGCACTAAGAGGGCAAAAGGGATATTTGAGCTTGTACACAATGATGTGTTTGGACCTGTGTCGGATCCATCACAGGGTAAGTCTCTGTACTATGTATCATTTATAGATGACTTCTCAAGGAATACATGGATATATTTCCTCAGGAAGAAATCTAAAGTCTTTGACAGGTTTAAATAATTTAAGGCTCTCATGGAAAACCAGACTGAAAAGAAGATAAAGGTGTCGAGGACAGATAATGGTGGAGAGTTATGCAAGAAGGAATTTGAAGAGTTCTGTAAGAACTACAGTATAGCATGATAGAATACTACTCCATACACACCTCAGGAAAACGAAGTTGCGGAAAGAAAGAGTAGGATGTTGATGGAAAATGAAAGAAGCATGCTCAGTGGTGTCAGGTTAGGATAGGAATTCTAGGTGGAGGCGGTGGAGATTGCATGTTACCTGGTTAATAGATCACCTTCATTAGCGTTGGAGGATAAGATTCCACATGAGGTATGGACTGGTAAGCAACCCTCTCTTTCACATCTGAGGGTATTTGGCTGTGATGCATATGTACATGTTCCAAAGGAGAAAAGAACCAAGTTGGATAGTAAATCTGAAAGGTGCATCTTTATTGGGTATAAAGATAGTTTAAAATGTTATAAGATTTGGAACACAAAAACAAGGAAAGTTGTGTATAACCGATATGTGGTGTTTAGATAGGTGAAATATGTTATTAAACATGAATTCCTACCAAAGGAACCTAAGAAAATGGAGTTTGAGCTAAAGGAGAAAGAATTAGACTCTATAGCAGAAGAGGAATCACAAGGTGAAGAGCCACAAACTCCAGTTGTGAGAAGATTAGTTCAAGAAAGAAGGCAGTCGGAAAGGTATAGTCCATCTGCTTTTTGTTCAATTTTGTATTTACCTATTATTGATGATGATCTCAGAACTTTAGGGGAGGCAGTAGATTCATAAGATAGCAAACTCTGGAAAGAGGTCATGGTTGATGAAATGGCATCTTTAGACAAAAATGAGGTTTCGAATCTGGTGGAGTTGTCAGCTAGAAGGAAACCCATTGGAAAAAAATGGGTGTTTAAGAAGAAGATGAATGTAGAAGGAAAGGTGGAGAAATACAAAGCTCAGTTGGTAGAAAAAGGTTATTCCCAGGGGTCGGGAATTGATTTTGGTGATATTTTTCTCTTGTTGCTAAGATAGCTTCTATTAGATAACTTGTATATGTTGTTGTTGTTTTTGATTTTGAGGTAGAATAGATGGATGTGAAGACAACATTTCTTCACGGGGGTTTGGAAGAAGAGATATGCATGAAGAAATATGAAGGCCTTGCGTTGAAGGGAAAGAAAGAACTGGTATGCATGTTAAAAAAAAAACTGTGTATGAGTTAAAACAGTCACCAAGGATGTGGTATTAGAAATTTGATACATTTATACGGCGACTTGGCTTCACCAGAAGTAAAGCAGATCATTGGTTGTATTTTAAATTAATTGGTGACTATGTTATTTATCTAGTCTTGTATGTGGATGATATGTTGCTGGTTGGAAATGACAAAAAAAATTATCCAGGATTTGAAGACCCAATTGTCCTCCAAACTTGACATGAAAGATCTTGGTGTTACAAACTATATTTTGGGCATGGAAATTAAATGAGATCGAACAAAGAGGAAGCTATGGTTAAACCAAAGGAATTATGCTGAGAGAATATTGCATAGGTTTAATATGCATGATAGTAAACCGGTGAAGGTTCTTGTTCCTATAGGGGTAAATTTATCTATTGAACAATGTCCCAATGTTGAGAAAATATTACATAGGCTTAATATGCAGGATAGTAAACTAGTGAAGGTTCCTATTCCTATAGGGGTAATTTTATTTGTTGAATAGTGTCCCAAGACACAATAAGAGGAAGAAGACATGTCCTATGTTCCATATGCAAGTGCAGTCGGTAACCTGATGTATGCAATGGTTTATACTAAACCGGAAATTTCACATGCAGTGGGAGTATTAAGAAGGTTTATGTCAAAACCAAGGAAGGAGCATTAGATAGCAATGAAGTGAGTTTTCAGGTATTTGTGTTGCACTAGTGATTATGGTATGTGCTACCAAGGAAGACTTGGATTGGATATAATTTTGGACATTCGTGGCTTTGTTGATGCAGTCTAGGCTGGAGATCTGGATCGAAGAAGATCTACAAGTGGGTATGGTATGTGTTTAACGTATTTGGAGGTGCAATCAATTGGACAAGAAAGAGACAACCTGTAGTGGAAATTTCAACTATAGTGGTAGAATACTTGGTAGCCACTCATGCAAGCAAGGAAGCAGTTTGGTTGCAGAGATTGTGTTCAAGTATGGGGTTAGTATAGCGAGCTATAAGGATAGATTGCAATAGCCAAAGTGTCATTTTCTTAGCAAAGAACCTTGCTTATCATTCAAATACAAAGCATATTGATGTTCAGTATCACTTTGTAAGGGATATGGTTGACGACAAAAAGGTGTTGCTGGTAAAGGTGGAAACTTTGGACAAAATGTAGATTCATTGATGAAGTTTGTGAACATTGAGAAGTTTTCTTGGTGTAGAGAAATAATGGGCATTGCAAGGGGTGGACCAATGACTAAGCTCTCATGTGACCCCCTATGTGGAAAAGAAAACAACAAGTGGGAGAATGTTGGGTGTGTGTTATATTCTTTCCATGATTATCCCCATGTGCCCCCCTATGACCCCACTGCTTCGTTGCACAGGGTGCAACAGGGCGGTCGTAAGTGGGGCAGAAGCCCCCCCCCGTCGAGGGGTTTGCAGGGTGGCGTTAGCCCCCCTACATGGAGTCTGGGGAACATCCTGGGAAAAAAATTTGGACGCTATATTAGGTGGGTGGACCTACCTATGGTTTTGTGCATGGATTTCACACAAGGTTTTAGGCGTGATGGTTTTCTGCCCATGGTATTTTGCAGATCTAGTCAAGGGAACTACGGTTTTTTTCTTATCCAAGGTTAATGGATTGGGGTTTATGGATGCTTCGGCATGTATATATATGTATTGTAACACTGAAAGGAACATAATGAAAAATCAATCTAGTAGCTCCAATTTTGGGATCCATGGGAAAAATCTCTATGTATATCTATTTTATGTTTTATGCTCTCACGATTATTTATTTTCTGTTTTTAGAATTCGTATGTAGGTAATTTATGTACAGGGTTAAAATCTATAGTTCACAAATATATTTCATACCTTGCTCACCAAGTTGGGTATCAAGGACTTTGAGTGACATTTGGTGCTCAAGTATCATGGTTTACTTCATAGATACATCCAAACAGAAATGGGGTTCCTAGACATCTCCTCACTTGGTACAACATATTGATATGTTGTCAAAATAGAGAAAAAAAAAAAAAAACAAGAATTTGGATCTGCAAATCCTTCACAGCGGAAACAGTGAAAGGGATAGAGCTAGGGTGGACCTCCCCAGGACAACCCAACTAAGCTGCAAACAAAGAATCGTTATGGAAATCCAAAGGAATACATTGGGAAGTGGTGTAGGCTCCACAAAATTCCCTCGCACAACACTGATGAATGTTGCTTGAAACAGCTATTATTGGCAAAGATTGCAAAGAAACAAACAGACTTTGGCTCAGCTTTTGATTTAGAAAAAGATCAAAGGAAGTTGATTATTGATGCAGAACCCAATGTTACTATTGCAACTGCGAAGATCCAACCAGAATAATTAGAAGATCCTGAGGAGGTGGAGTGCCTCTTTCATTCGCAAATGTGGGTGACAAGGACCCCACTAAGGTTTCATTATTGACAGTGGTAGACAGAAGAACCCAATCTCAGTCAAGGTAATCAAGATAGTGAAGCTACCAATAATGTCATACCCCCAACCATACACCATTGTTTATTTGAACCATGGGAAAGACATACGTGTTAACCAGCAGCGTCGCTTGTCCTACAGCATCAAGCCCTTCACATATGAGCTATTGTGTGAGGTTGCACTACTCAAAGCTTGTGATGTTTTTTTAGGACAATCTTACATGTGGAAACGTTATGTTTTTTATGATTCTCGACCTCGTAGTAATTTATTTTTTTTAACACTGTCGGATATTTTAAAATATTGCAAAAGAGAAAAGGAGCGAGCTCCTTCTACATTCGGAAGGAAGCTAGTTCAAGTGTAGTGCACAAAATGGGAGCACAGTCCCAGCATCTGCACTTGCAGCCTTAATTCTATGAAAATCAAAAACTAGTATGGCATATTTCCTTACAAACTGTCCTAGGAAAAAACTATATTTTCACTACATTAAAAGAAAGACAGGATCACCAAAACTGATTTACTGATTCCTCTTGTTGAGGGCAACGCTTCTTGCTATTTCTGGTGAATGTTTTCCCTTGCTGGATTTGATTGAGGGTCTTGATGTACTCAAGTATTTCTTCAAGATGTTTGCATTTGTCTTTTTAGATCTTCTATTTCAGCTTTCTGTTTATATATGTCTCTTTGCATATACACATTGGTTGTCTTCATTTCTACCCTGAGGTCCTTTAAAGCTTGATTAAACCTTCCAATCATGGCCCTATAGGTTGGGAAACTGTAGTTCTTTTATGTTCTTTCTAATGGATTGCAAGCCATTGTATTGCTTTGAGTTGTTGTGGAGGCTCTGTCTTTTTTGATCCCAGTGATGGCCCTCTTACTTTGATGTGTTCTGCTTGTTCCTCTATTCTTGATGGCAAAATTTTGGCTGATAGAGTCCACTTGATGAAAGATCCCAAAGCTCTGGGAGAACCAAATGAGTATTGATCCTGCTTTGTGTTCCAAAATCAATCCAAGGAGTTGTCTTGAAATGAGGAGCTGGCCGAAAGATATTGCTTATGTGAGAGGTAAAGAGTAATTAGAGAATTCGACTCTAGAAAAACAAAGGAATGAGAATGATAGGGAGATGATATTGCTCTTAAGATGAGGGTAATTCTTAAAAACCATAACCTATGAATTATACAGAGGGGGGCAGCGTAAAAGTGGAGAGAGGCTAGTATGAGGTTCTAAGTGCATGAGTTATCAACATGAGATATACCGAAAGTGCAATAAGCTGGGGAAGAGCACTGAAGAGCAACTATTGATAGCAAAGTTATACCACGCTAAAGTTGATTGAGCCTGGGTATATGAGTGAACTGCAAGGTTGATGGGTTAGGAGAATGAAGTGGGCGAGTTGTTGAAAGCTTCAAGATGTTAATGGGATCATCAGGAGGACTGCGGGAGAGGGGATATAAAGAAATTTGATCACTTAAGAGATAGCCTGAATGTAAATAGGATGGGCTTTCTAGGTAACGAATATGGTTGGGTTCTTCAACCAATTTATTGACCTTAGAGTGGAAGATTAACATGCTACTGAAGGTGATTGTCATGATGTAGATCACTTTTGTGCTTGTACAAGTGCCCGTTATAGAACACCTTGCACTTGTGTGACATTTTCGATCCTGAAGCTTGTGACTAATATGACTATTTTCAACTTTGCTTAGAGGTAAAGGACACATGTGATCCTTGTCAAATGTGCTATGAAGCTTTTTGGGGATTGGGTTGATTTTGTGCTCTGAGTCTTGCAGATTGCACTTGAGATCCACTGATAACAAATCTTCTTTGTATTCTATAGATGATCTCATTTTGGGAGTGAAGATTTATTCATATTTTTCTTTCCTTTTGTTATGCTTCTTCCCACTTTCTCCTTTCTCATTCCTCATCATAGTTGTGGAAATCATGGTATGTTTACGCAGTAGACTTCGTTGTTTTCCTTGATAGTCCCAACTGGTCTTTCAATTGCTTTATTTGCATAGTTATCCGCTTCTTTGTTTTGATTTCTCAACACATGCTTGAGAGTTATTTTTCACAAACTTTTTATGTTTGATCTGATCCTCTGACAAATTTTATTAATAGTGATACTATTGAAGTCCTTCTCATTTACCATTGCTACTATGATGATTTCCGAGTCTCCTATAATTATAGGATCCTTGATCACAAGTTTTTTTAACAGTGTTGTGCCTAAGAGAAAGTTGTATGCTTCCACCTTGTAGTTTGTCATTTCTATGATACTCCATTCATAAGTAGTAATCGTTTTCCCATTTGGGTGTAGGTTTTAACCCCGTGCAGAAATTACCTGCATACGAACTCTAAAACACATAAAATAAACAATGCGGGAGCATAACACATAAAACACATATACACAGAGATTTTCCCCTGGATCCCAAAACCAGGACTACCACCTTGATTTTTCATTATACTCCTTTCAATGTTACAATACATATTTATACATGTTGAAACATCAAATACCATGGACCAAAAACCACCGCGTCCAAAACCATGTGTAAAAATCATGCATAAAACCATAGGTAGGTCCACCCAACCTAACATAGGATCCAAAACCAAAATTTTCCAGGGCGCTGCCCCAAACCCCATAGAGTGGGGTTACCTGCACCCCTCAAACCCCCTGTGACTCCCCCTACTATGCAATCGGCGCAATGAAGGGGGGGCTCCGCCCCCCCTTCTAACCCCCCAGTTAACTACGTGGGCTAGTCGTGGAAAGAATATTACGCAACCCAACATTCTCCCACTTGTTGTTTTCTTTCCACAGGGGTCCACAAGAGAGCTTAGTCATTTATCCAGCCCTGTAACGCCCATTGTTTCTCTACACCAAGAGAACTTATCAGAGCTCACATATTTTGTCAATGCATCTGCAGTATTCTTCAAAGTGTCCACCTTTACGAGCAACACCTTTTTGTCTTCTATCATATCCCTAGCAAAGTGATACTAAACGTCAATGTGCTTTGTCTTTGAATGATATGCAGGGTTCTTTGCCAATAAAATTGCACTTTGGCAGCCACAGTATATCCTTATAGCTCCTTGTACTAACCCCATACTTGAATACAATCTCTGCAACCAAACTGCTTCCTTGCTTGCATGAGTGGCTGCCATGTATTCTGCCTCTGTAGTTGATAATGCCACTATAGATTGTTTCGTACTCATCCAACTAACTGCACCTCCAAATAGGTTAAACACATACCCACTTGTAGATCTTCTCTGATCCAGATCTCCAGCCCAGTCCACATCAACAAAGCCACGAATATCCAAAACTTTGTCCAATCCTGGTCTTCCTTGGTAGCACAAACCATAATAGGTTAAACACATATCCACTTGTAGATCTTCTCTGATCTAGATCTCCAGCCCAGTCCATATCAAAAAAGCCACGAATATCCAAAACTTTGTCCAATCCTGGTCTTCCTTGGTAGCACAAACCATAATCATTAGTGCCATGCAAATACTTGAAAACCCGCTTCACTACTGTCTAATGCTCCTTCCCTGGTTTTGACATAAACCTCCTCAATACTCCCACTACATGTGCAATGTCTAGTCTAGTAGAGACCATTGCATACATCAGGCTACCGACTGTAATTGTATATGGAACATGGGACATGTCCTCTTCCTCTTCTTGTGTCTTGGGACACTATTCAGCATATAACTTTACACCTACAGGAATAGGAACCTTCACTGGTTTAATATCCTGCATATTAAATTTCTGCAATATTGTCTCGACATACTTCCTCCGGTTTAACTAGAGCTTCCTCTTTGCCCGATCTCTTTTAATTTCCATGCCCAAAATATAGTTTGCAACACCAAGATATTTCATGTCGAATTTGGAGGACAATTGGGTCTTCAAATCCTAGATAATTTCTTTGTCATTTCTAACCAGCAACATATCATCCACATAGAAGACCATAACACGGTCACCAATTAATTTAAAATTCAAACAGTGATCTGCTTTGCTTCTGGTGAAGCCAAGTCCCCGTATAAATGTATCAAACTTATGATACCACATCCTTGGTGATTGTTTTAACCCATATAGAGACTTTTTTAACTTGCATACCATTACTTTCTTACCCTTCACCGTAAAACCTTCAGGTTGCTTCATGTATATCTCCTCTTCTAGATCCCCGTGAAGAAATGTTGTCTTCACATCCATCTATTCTACCTCAAAATCAAAAGCAGCAGCAACAGATAAAAGTAATCTAATAGAAGTTACCTTGGCAACAGGGGAAAAAATATCACCAAAATAAATTCCTGGCACCTGGGAATAACCTTTTGCTACCAACCGAGCTTTGTATTTCTCCACCTTTCCTTCTACATTCGTCTTCTTCTTAAACACCCATTTGCTGCTAATAGGTTTCCTTCCAGCTGGCAACTCCACCAGATCCCAAGCCTCATTTTTTTGCAAAGATGTGATTTCATCAACCATGGCCTCTTTCTAGAGTTTTCCATCCTCTAAACCCACTGCTTCCTTCATAGTTCTGTGATCGTCATCAGTAATATATAAAGCAAAATTTGAACAGAAAGCAGATGGACTATACCTTTCTAGCTGCCTTCTTTCTCGAACTAATTTTCTCACACCTAGAGTTTGTGACTCTTCATCTTCTGAGTCCTCCTATTGTAGAGTCTGATTCTTCCTCCTTTATCTCAAATTTTATCTTCTCAGGTTCCTTTGGTTGGACTTCATGTTTAATATCATCTTTCACCTCTCTAAGCACCATATCTCGGTTGTACACAACCTTCCTTGTTACTAGGTTCCAAAGCTTATAACCCTTTAGACCATCCTCATACCCAATAAAGATGCACTTTTTAGATTTACTATCCAAATTGGTTCATTTCTCCTTTGGAACATGTACATATGCATCACATCCAAATACCCTCATATGTGAAAGAGAGGTGTTGAACCCTGAAACTACATATCACCTACACATTTTCCTAAACTTTTTCCACCCACCTGGACCTCATAAGCTATCAAAATCATTGCATATTGATTCTAAAAGAGCACTTAAAGTGGTTTTCTAACTATGTTTTGTGTTTTTTGTTTGAATTAGATTTTTCTTATGAGTTGCTGAATGCAGCCACTTTCCGTAGCTGGTTCAACTTTCCGCAGTTGTTTTTGTTAAACTCCAGGTTGCAGGTGTCATTCGGCAAAACCAAACACGTGGGCAAGTTAGAAATGACCTGGACATGCATAAGGTCCTATTGGTCTATCTGAATTCATTAAGGAAAGTCATGGTCAACGGTGGTCAAAAGATGGTCTAATGAAGGAGTCCTACGGCAGCCAGACTCTGCTTTCAAACACGTGAAGGATTCTGAAGGATTCGTGGTCGTTCCTAGATCCCTAGGGTCATGTTGACACCTGTAGGCTGCCCCACGATGTGAATCCAACAGCCACTTTTGATAGATTTAATAATCTCGGCAACCATCATGCTAAATCCATGGACGTTGTCTTTTACGTGTCTTCTATTGATGTAGTTTCACAGGAAAACAGTTATGAAGTTTTTGTTATAAATAATGTGTTTCTATACGCATAGAGTTAGTCTTTTTGAATGCAATTTTGCTGTTAAAGTTTACTGTGCCGTGACACTAGTCCCACTGTGGTAACGTTGTTTTGAAATATAAAATAAGACCCTGTTTCTACATGATTACATGAGCATAATTCTTGACTGATAGCCTGTTGACAAAGGCTGTGCAGAGGGCCCCTACCACTGAGGTTTCATTTTTCTTATTGTTGTAAAGTTTTCCTTATTTCCATTGCACATGTTTCATAGCTATCCACCTGTGTCTATATTTCATCTATGGTATTAACATTTCATTTATGTTCATGATTTTACAAGCTTTGTATATTGTTGTTAACGCTAATCAGTGTGTGTATGTTTCAGGATAGAGTAGGCCCAGGTATTTTCATACAGTTTTTGCAATAACTAGTGACATGGAATTAGCCTCTCTGCTGACTTTACTTTCCTTAGTTTTTTTAATTCCAGTGATGTTTTCATTTTAGTTTTATTTACTTGCTTTGTTAGTTAGTTTAAATATCAGATTGCTCATGTCATTGATGTTATCTCTGAAATCCATAGCTTAGACTATCTGGCGAGGTATCGGACTATGATTGATGTGATTTGATTTTAATTTTACTTTTCTGCAATTAGATATTAGATTGCTCATGTTATTGATGTTATCTCCAAAAGCCATACCTTAGACTACCTAGAGAGGTATCGGACTATGATTGATGTGATTTGATTTTAGTTTTACTTTTCTGCAATTAGATATCAGATTGCTCATGTCATTGATGTTATCTATGAAAACCATAGCTTAGACTACCTGGCAAGGTATCGGACTATGAATGATGTGATTTGATTTTAGTTTTACTTTTCTGCAATTAGATATCAACTTGCTCATATCATTGACGTTATCTCCGAAAGCCATAGCTTAGACTACCAGGCGAGGTATCGAACTATGAATGATGTGAATTGATTTTACTTTATTAGATTGCAATTTTTTATTTTCTTGAGTGCAGTAGCTTAATTCATTTTTCTGTATCTAGATAGCAGCAAAGATAATGGTTTCATGATCAATATTTCATTATTTGTTTGACTTGAGTAGCAGCACATTTTCATTTTTTTGTTCAAGTATTAATTTCATCATTAGTATGCTCTAAGACCCTCTGAAGTGTTAAAGTTTTGGAAATCATTATAGAGGACATACTTGCCTTAAAAATTTATATCCATACTTGCCTTCTAGAGTATAGGATAGGATTTCCATTCACATTAGGAGACAAACAAAGATAAAACCCCAAAACAAAAACAAACAAAAAAAAAAAAACAAAAAAAAAAAACAAAAAAAAACAAAAAAAAAAAACAAAAAATCAAAAACGACAAAAATTAAAAAATAGGTTGTCTTGCACATATAGTGCGCCACAATTCATCAATTTACGACTCCCAGATTGATAATTAATGTAGCAATTTAGGAAACACTAAACTGACCAAACATTTTGGCGACGTTGCCATGGAAGTGTAACTAGGTAGACAATTTCTTAAAAAAAAAAAAAGGAAGGGAAAAACTGATAACTTCTTGAAGTATGTTCTCCTCTTGCACCTAGTGTGATCTGGAGGATCAAAAAAGAGAGTTGTTAGTTTAATAATTTCTTGATTATGCTCTCTTATTGCACCTAGTGTGATCTGGAAGATCAAAAAGAGAATTATTAGCCGACTTGAAAGAAAAATAAAAAAATAAAAAAAATGACATGCATAGAGCAAGAGATTCTAGGGGAAGGTTTATAGCTAGGGCCAAGAGTTCGATTTTCACGACTCCAGCTACTTCAAGGCATAGACAAGATTCACCCCCATCTACTCCTAGCCTTAGGATTCCTAGAATTCAAGGAGCAACAGCTGAATTAGAGGATTCTCCTACACTATCTACTAAATCTAATCTACAAGAAGAACCTTTCTTCACTTCTACAGGGGAACATATTGTAATCAAAGAAGTAGAATCACCTAAAGAAGAGAAGGAAGAAACTCTCTCTCGTCCACCCTTGATAGAAGAACCAAAAGACTCTAAGGAAACTATCATGACAGAGGAAGTAGTAAATGGATTTGGGGGTAGAGGTAGAGGAGGAGGTAATAATGGAGGAAATAGGGAAGGAGATAACTCATTTGGATTCCCTATAGTTGATGAGGAAACTCATACAACAATGAAAAACATCTCACCATCTGTCCTCCCAAACTTTTATGGGTTGCAAAGTGAGGATCCTGAAACATTTCTATTTGAGTTTGAAGTCATGTGCCGAACCTATGACTATATGGAAGACTCTCAAAAACTCAAACTGTTTCCTTCAACATTGAAGGGAGCTGCTTTGAAATGGTTTTATGGGATTAGTCACCCAATCTATTAGGACTTGGAATGATATGAAACAAACATTTTTGGATAGATACCTGGACTATTGTATGCCCACCAATCACAAGGATGAGGTATTCAAAATGATGCAAAAAGAAAATGACAACCTGGACGATTTACTTGAAAGATTTCAATACAGCTTAAAGAGAGAAAAAATGAGTAACTTAGACGAGGAAACCTTGAAATCCCTTCTATTAAAATCCATTAGAGATGAATGGATAGATATTTTAAACATGATGGGGAAGGGAGATATTTCTCAACTTCCACTTCATGATATCGCAGAACTATGTGTCCATCTCTCAAGGGGAAAATCTAAAACAAGAAAAGGGCCTAGGATCCTTCTCTTATTAGAGCAAACAAATCTGCAACTGGATCAGTAAGTAGGGCAGAGATTGGCAATATGCTTGATGAATTCAAAACTGATATTCTAGGGAGCCTTAGTGAACAACTAGACACCCTTAAAATACAAAACAAGAAGAAAATAGAAGTTGATGCCTTGGCCATCTTTTGTCCAAAATGTAGGAAGAAACATGCTCTAAGGGAATGCCCCTTGGATGCAAAAGTTGTAGAAACATGTATGATTTGCTCAGAAAGTCATGAAACCGAGGATTGTCCTTCAATCCCTGGGCTCAAAGTTGTCTTTCAAGAAGATCTGAATTCATTAGAATCCCTTTGTTTTGTTTCAAGAAGACCTTGGCAGGGGCAACAAAATCAAGGATTTAACAACCCTATGAAATTTCAGCCCCCGCCAAATTGGAATTCTTGGCAACAACCTTGGCCCCAACCTCAAAATCCATATCAATCATGGGCACAAAGGATGAAAAATCCTTATGGAAGATTTGCTCAATTTTACCAATATCCTCCATCTTTTCAAAATCAACAAAATCCACAACTTCCAAATTAAAACCCACAGCTTTCATTGCCATTTCCACAACAACAACCTTCTCAAAAAAATCCAAATCCTCAACTCTTGCTGCCATTTCAACAAAAGAAAAATCAACTACCAGCCCAGCCATTGCCAAATCCTAACAATAAAAATCCTCAGAATGCTTACATGGTAGAAGGACAACAATTTCCTACCTATATGATTGTTCCTCTTAATGATGTACAACTCAGGTCTAGTAGAGTTTTAGAAAAACCTTCTATAAATGTTCAAGAGAAAGATACCTCTAAGGAGGATTCTTTTAAAGTCAATAAAGGTTCTGAGGAAGCATCTCTTCAAAACCCAAACATTCAAAAATAAAAAGAAAAAGAGTCAACCCCCACAACTCCTATAGTTGAGCAACCTGCATCTTCATCTGCACCTCCTTTCCCTGAAAGATTACAAATTGACAAAGGGGTGGAAAAACAAATCATGTTGCCTAGCTATGACTTTCTAGATGAATTAAAGAATGTATGTATCAAGATTCCCTTGCTACAAGCCATTAGAGAGATTCCTATTCTAGAAAAAACAATAAAGGAGTTGAGTCTAGACCAGGAAGGAAACCAAGAGATACAAGAAGAATCCACCTGGTAGGAAAAATTGCAGATATCATGATGGGAAAAATTACCATGCAGAAGTATGTAGATCCAGGTAGTCCAATTGTCAAGACACATATCAATGGGATAGAAATTCCAAACACTTTGATTGACTTAGGGGTTGCTATCAACATTATGAGTAGACAGACTATGGAACAGCTTAAACTTCCTAATCTTCTTTTTACACCCTTACAGCAACTTGCAGATAGATCAATAATCAAACCAGATGGTGTGTTAGAAGATATTTCAGTCTCCTTAGATTCTTGGGAATATCCAGTAGATTTCATGATTTTTACTCCCAAGAATAATCTAGGAGGGCATCCACTCATCTTAGGAAGACCTTGGCTAGCCACAGCTGATAATTTCATTAGTTGTAGAACTAGGGATATGTACATTTCTGATGGTAGTTCGACAAAGAAATTCAATTTGTATCCTCCAGTAAGAGAAATTACAGAAGTAGGAGACAATGAATGGGTCGGTGATGAGGACACTATACAACCTGTCTTTACCATTTCTAAAATTAGTGAAGATAGTCAAATTCTGAACACATTAGAAAACTTTGAAACTTCTTCAAAATATGACCACACACAATTTCAGTTAGATTCAGACATTGAGTATTTATCATAAAGACAAATGTCTCTTTAGTCTATGAAAGAGATCAGTAGTTCCACCATTGAGATTTTTCTAGGTAAAACATTGAATATCAACAAAAATTTGGAAAAGTCACAACAGGAAGAACTAACTAAAATCTTACAAAAACATTCTACTGCATTTGCATGAGAGTATATAGATATGAAAGGTATTGACCCTAAGAATTGCATCCATCATATTTATATCTAGGAAAACAGTAGACCAATTAGACAACCTCAGAGAAGGATGAATCCAAATCTTAGGGAGATAGTGAAAGAAGAGCTCCAAAAACTACTCAATGTAAACTTCATTTATCTAATTTCAGTTAGCCGATGGGTTTCTCCTTTGGTTATAGTACCTAAAAAGAATGGTAAATGGAGGGTATGCGTTGATTACAGGGAATTGAGTAAAGAAACTTTGAAGGATCACTTTCCTTTGCCCTTTATCGATCAAGTATTAGATACATTAGCAGGAAAAAAGTACTTTTCATTTCTGGATGGTTTTAGTGGTTATAATCAAATTTAGGTAGCACCTGAAGATCAGGATAA